>CAODLS011261008.1:0-22593 GCA_948243855.1 Flueggea neowawraea
TTCCGCACTTAATATTATGTATGTTTTGTTTTAATAAACAAAGATTATACTTTTATTTGTTTTTCATATTTCTCTAAATATGATATTTGGGTAGAAGTTCTGTACTATGAGGCTTGTGCGAGATGGGCTGGGCTTCCACAGATGGTTCACCTCGTACGCCGGTCATGGTCCCGGGAATGGGTCGTGACACTTTATGTGTAAGCCTTCGAGAACGCCACAAGGCCACATGGAAGCTTGTTCCTTTCCAACTAAAACAGTGACATTCATAGGCCAATAGATCCACATTTTTGTCATGCATTTCATTTGCATCATGTTTATAAACTGATATTCTGTTTACTTTGCTATCTTTTGTTTCTAGTTGTAATGTTTTGTCATGCTTAATGAATCTCAATTTCTTGCAATTTTTTCTCTTTATTTTTGTTATCTTTTATTTCCTTTTTGAATGTTGACAAAAAGGGGGAGAAAAATATGGCTAAGAGTTTGATGTCGAACTTAGAAAGAAAACATAAAACTTTTGCTTGTAATTGAACTAATAAACATGACAAGACTAACTCCTAGGATGCAAGTCACGTTAACGAGGATCACTTAGGAAATAGAATGATCCCGAATCATACAAGGCGCGTTGCACATGGTCCAAGTCATGTTATGAGAATGCTAGACTCACTGGATCAATTGCACAAGCATACAAGTCACGTTGTGAGGTATCCAAGTCACGTTATATGGAAAATGAACTCTCTGAACTGATTGGACACTCATACTAGTCACGTTGTGCAACATACAAGTCTCGTTGATACAATGTGCACCAGACCTGAAGTCACGTTGCAGGGCATCACTAACGTTTCAACATTACAAGTCACGTTGATGAGTAAATGAGTCACCTTTAAAGAAACACGTCTACGCACGTTGCAAAGGGTGCAAGTCATGTAGACGGGTATGATGTCAGCTTTTGACAAATCAGTGCCTCATGATTCAAATTTGAATATTCTCTGACACCTGGTACAATGTCACGTGAAGAATCAAAGGTGTGATATTTGAAGTTCTTTAACACACATTGAAGCCTAAAGTTGCTAGGCTCAACGCACACTAAAGGTTGATCAAGACACGTTGCAAGAAGTGTAAGTCACGCTACATTAAGTGACATTTGAGGCATCAACATATAAGTGGGATACAAGACACGTTGCAAGAAGTTCAAGTCACGTTACTGTAAGTGACATTTGGGCAGTCACATCTGAGTTGGATACAAGACATGCAGAAGAGAAACAAGTCACATAGTATCTCAAAGGGACATCTACAACTCATGTTGAATATGATACTATGCACGTTATACCTGCTAATGCCATTAAAATCAAAATTTTTGATTCATCTTTAAACAGAAAATTCAAGACCTGCAACGGCAACATTTTGAAGACTGCCTATAAATAGAGGTCCTCACTTCAGGAGTAAAGGGAGAACTTCTTGAGAATGTGCCCAAGCTTTGCTCTTCAAAGTCTAGACTTTCTCTCTCTAAGCTTTCTTAAGTTCTTACACTCCAACCAAGCTTTTAACTTGCTATTTGCTTTCTAAGTTGGTGTAAGATTACTTTCTTTAATCTGGGAAATCGTTTGTAATCAATTTTTGGTGTTAAAGCTTGAGGATAGTATAAGTTTACTTGTTAGAGCCTTGAAAAACAAGTGTTGGTTTTCTTGTTAAGCCTGAAAAAATAAGGTGTAAAGGTTTCTTGTTGATCTTGCAAAAACAAGTTGTAAAGGTTTTCCTCCACCAGGAAGTGATG
The DNA here is from genome assembly GCA_948243855.1 of Flueggea neowawraea. Classification (NCBI taxonomy): domain Eukaryota; kingdom Viridiplantae; phylum Streptophyta; class Magnoliopsida; order Malpighiales; family Phyllanthaceae; genus Flueggea; species Flueggea neowawraea. The sequence continues at coordinate 1,772 of CAODLS011261008.1, forward strand.
AAGAATCTAAGTGGATTGCAAATTCTCTAGTGAGTTAGAGGAGTGGACGTAGGTCAAGGAGGGCCGAACCACTATAAATCGGATTTGTCATCTCTTCCTTACTCTCTCTTATTTACTTGCTTTGCATTATTTTTGATTCACATTGGTGTGTGTTGAATTGAGATATTGCTTTTGTTTTATAAAAGATTATAATTTTTTTTCAAAAAGCTTTAGTTTTCTTCTAAAAATCCAATTCACCCCCCTCTTGGATTGTCATATTGGGATTACAACTTCCACCCACCGAAATCACTTCAAATCTATCTCCCATTGCTTCCTTTTGATTTCTTAACACTTCTTGAGGTAAGATCAAACTTCTAATCTCTTCTTTTCACAATTTTATGCAAGATTTGTGCATTTTGTGTTTGGGGCATATTTGAATATGAGGGTCGATTTTACTTGTTTTTGTTGGAATTAGGGATGGGCCAATATATATATATATATCCTTCCTCCTCTCGCTCTCTCTTTCTTTCTCTCTCAACTCTCAGATACGACGCCATCATGCCTTACTTCTAATTCGTTCTTTTCCACTGCTCTCTCTCTCTATCTCTATGTGGTGCGATTTTGCTTATACTTTTAACTTACGGTACGATTAGTTAGGGTTTACTATTAACCTATATCTCTATTTTTCTCTTCGTAGGATCTGATTTTATGTTTCCCTTTCTACCAATGGATGATTTTAGGGTGATTTGAGTTTGGTTGTTGTGAAAAAGCTTGTTTCTTTCTTGTTGAGTAGTCGTTTAGGTGTGATTAGTAATTAAATCCAATTGATTGAGTATTTCTAGAATTTTATTTTCAGATTTGAAATAAAATCATCACAAGGTAAAGAATGAAGTGAAATGATGAGAAATAGAGCAGTGAGAATAGAAGACAAGCAGCAAAAAGAAGGATTTTGGAATCAAATTGAAAACTATTGTGAATAAAAAATAAGGACATCACGATCCCCTCAATGTTTTCTTTATCCATATATTTATCTCTTCTTTTGTCGCTTCCAGTTTCTTCCTTCCTAAATCTCTCTTTCAAAACCAAGTTTCACTTCCCATCAAATTTTATTTTGTTTTGGCATTGCAGTGCAATTAAGTGTGAATTTCTTGGATTTTAAGTTCTTTACAATAATCATAGTTCAATAGATTGATTAGTAGCTCATGGATTCGTTTTATTAGATTTTAGACAACAATTACAGTGCAACATAAAAAAACTTTGGCATGTGGGCTGGTCTGCCCGACCCATCTTTTTTGAATGGGTGGGCTTAGGCCAAGCACTCAACTCGGTCGGCTGGGTTGAAAAAATTGGACATAGCCCGACCCAACCCTATGCCCAGCCTTAGTTGGAATGGATTTTAGAGGATATTATATTATGATAGAGTAAGGAAAAATACACCTAGATTGAGCTCGAATTTGAGCGATTTGATGTAGTTTTGAATGGGCTAGGGTTAGATTAGGGTTTTGAAGAAAATGTGATGATTTTGAGGTTATTTGGTAAGATTCTTGATAGATTAATGCTTCTGAAGTTGATTAGAGGCAATGTGGGTAGACTAGAATGTCGAGTTTCGATGGATTCGAATTTTGAGATGTTTTAGTGTGATTTTCTATCGAAAGGACTAAAAGCATAACTTTTGAATGTTTGAGATCTAGTTTATAATTCTGAATAATTGAAGGACTAGACTTGATATTTTTTATATTTGGGGTCAAATTTGAAATTATGAATAGTTATGAGAATATTTTAGAATATTTTTTGGACTCATTTGTAATTTTCCAAAAGTATGGGAATTAATCTATAATTTTTTGAGGTCTTCAGGACTAAAGTGTAATTTTTCAAAAATTGAGGGACCAAACTATAATTTTACATATATTCCGATTTTCGATACAAGAGCATTAGATCTTCATTTGAAATAGTTTTTCCAACATCGTAAAGTCTGCATATATATTTGGATTTCATGCATTCAGTATTGCCACATTACAAGTACCACATTTTGACATTTCTTTGATATGTTTATTTCAGCTTCCTGTTCTTACCAGCGAGACCAACCACCTGCTAGTGGTGCTTTACTGAACTATCAACTTGGACATTAAGTGAGTGGGATGACCGCTTCAGACACATAGGTCGTGTCTTTAACTCTGTATAGTTTTTTATGTGTCTGGACTTATTTCTACAATATGGAATAAATAATTATTCAGCTAATTAATAATCAGACTTATGTGATAATTTTAGAATAAGAATTCTAGTTTTCTGAAAAGTATTATATTATTATTTTTTGGAATAAATCTTTGATGTGCATGTTCAATTGCTATATACATTATGCATACATTATATTATTATGATATATGGGATACCTAGCTACAGGATACGTAGCCTTTGGTATATCAATGCTCTAAGAAGGGCCTAGTCATCAGGGTGATACGATGACCGTGTGTCCGGCCAAACATACGTAATTATTTTCTTTGGTGGCTCAATCCACAATATTTATTCTGTCTATTTTTGGTCTTATTATCTGACTCTACAATATATATGTACATATACTTCTAATACTAATAATGATGTTTGATTGTCGGTTGTCTGCTCTAGATGCAAATATTTTGACAAATATTTTTCTGAAAACTATTATGTATGTAAAGCGTAGATTATATTATACCTGCGTATATACGTGTGTGATACTTTTGAACTGTTTTTAAAACAACTTATGTGATGTTCTAAAGTCGATCTAGAGTATCGTTTTCTTATTGAGTTTACTCACCCCCAACATATTTCATGTACACTTTTGACATTAGCAACCATTTGACATCTCGATATTCAGTCAGGCGTTTCATTGGTTCGTTGGCGCCCTTTTGGTCGGGCTCCTTTTTCTTTTGTTAGAGCTTCACACCGGGTTGTTGGATTATTGGGTTTACATTTTGTATTTTTGTATATTGATTTACTTACATATATATTATCTACTTACATGATATTACGATTTCATTTTGATATATATATATATATATATTTCCTAATATAGAATGTTTTTATATTTATTTTGAGATGGTTTAATAAATGTTTATATTTTATACACTCTGTTAACAAGTGTTTTAATAAATGAATAATTTGGATAGAATATCTGAATCTCTGAGGCTTGTGCTAGATGGGTCGAGCTTCCAGTTCGGTTCGTCTTGTCCGCTAGTCATAGTTTGAAAATGGATCTTGACACTTATCACAACCTTCAGTAGTGCATCTACCACATGAACAATGAGACAAAGGTCTAAAGCATTTCAACTCTTCCCAAACAGTGTTCAAATCATTAAAATAGGCATCTATAGTTTTAGTTCCTTGAACAATAGAATAGATTGGTTGATGTAAAAAAAATATGCACCTCATTTGGTTGAGCGAATCGTTTCTTCAAGACATTCCAATTCTGAGCCGTTGAAGTCATACAAAACACTGTCGATTTGATGTGTTGAGAAATCAATTTCAGAAGCTAAGCAACAATCAAGTTGTTGCATCTTGTCTAACCTGGATAAAGCTCATCAGTGGGTGTTGGGCAAGGAATGGACCTATCTACAAACCCCGTTTTGCTACAAATCAAGAGAGCCAATAAGAATAATAAACTCCAAGTTGCATAGTTCATCAAGGTGAGTTCGATAGTAATAACAATCGAAGCATGGTTGTCTGAGTGATGAAGGATATATGGGGAGTGAGGGTTTTCAAGATGACTCACAATGACATTGAAGGAGGACGAAGAAGCATCTGTTATAGTATGAGGTACAATGAAGCAAAATAAACAAAAAAAAAGAACATATCATCAGCCAATCCCAAGGATTTCACTGTTCTAACACCATAAAAAATGAATCAAAAGAAGAAATATTTGGGGTTTTGAACTTCTATCATTAACTGTAAAATGAGAGATAAAACTGCATTATTTTCTATAATGGGTAATCCTTCTCTGAAGGCTACTCAGTACAAGACAAAATCTAATTCTTTCTTCTACCTCATTTTGTACTAACCTAGTATAGAAAGCAAGTTGACGACCTCTATCCATTTCACCATTATAGGCACCAAGATTCGACTCAGTTCAAATTCGATTAAGGTCCCCTTCCTGAATCACTCTCAAATCCAAAGTCATCAGTACGATCTCTCTCTCTCTCAGCCGCTCTCTCTCGACCCAGTTTTAGTTTTGACTTGTTTCTCTATTTCCTTCGTGGTGGTGACAGTGATTATGACTAGATGTGATGGTTTTGGCATGGTGGTTTTGTTTGATAGTGGTGGTTATGGAGGTGGATGTGTCTAAGATGGGTGGTGGTGACTGTTGTTGGTGGGTTCGAGATTGGTGGTTATGTTGGTGATGTTAGTGGATTCGACCTTGGTGGTAATTAGAGCCTTGGTGGTGGCTGGGTATGGTGGCTTTGGCTTCTGTCATCGCCGATAGTTATGAATCGTGCGACTTGTGCAATCAAAGGACAATTGCGATAATCTTAGTTTTTTCCTTTTTTTTGTCTAATGTAAAGGTTTTTGATCTGTACTGTAAGTGAAGGTTTTTAATTAGGGTTGTTTAGATGGTGGGTGTTCGATTTGACTAGCCGAACTGTGGAGACCTCTACTTAAGATCACAAAAATAGGTGTGTGTTTCTAGGTTTTTAGAGATAGTTATAGTTTATTTAGTAGTAGATTGCAGTTAGTTTGATAATACAAGTTTAGGTGGTATATATCTCTTGTAGTGTCTGCTTATATAATCTGTAATATTTCAGTTGTTTAATGGATAGTTATAGCTTATCCAAGTTTGAAGGAACTAAGTTGGAGAAAGACATTTCAAAGTGGTGAAGTAGAAGAAAAGAAAATTAGGGTTTATATGCATCATGGTCTGATAAAATAGATTCAAAGGCATTTTTTTCATTAAAATTTTATTTAAAGTGAATCAGACGACACATCAACAACTTACTAATAGATCAATGATGGGTTACTAACAGAAAAACTTAAGTGTAACCCGGTTTTAAACCTCAATGACGTGTCTACGTTTCGCTAGAAAATCGTGGACTAATATACTAATTAGGGCAAATCTAAAGGATTTGAATATTTTCCCTAAGGATTATTAGTGAGCATGAAAAGAATGAAGAATGTTGCTATTCAAATTTTGGAACAAAATATTGTAAGAGATACAGCGAAAGCTCTTTGAACTTTCTTCTCTTAACAAAGATGGGTTTGAGACCACCTTGGTGTTTTCGTCTTGGTTTGTTGAGGCTATACATTCCACCATGGGAATTTTTTGATAAATAGGTTTTCGCAGTTCTGGGATTTCGTTTTACTAATACATAAGTAACTAACATGTGCATATCAAATTATTTGAACTGAACGAACGTCAGCAATTAATTCGTAGGGCATAACTTCATGATATAAATTATTACAGAGTGAAACAAAAAATAGCCTCAGTACGGACCAATATGTGACTTGCCTTTTACTACTACGAATGTAATATCTGTATGGATAAGTATTAAAACTTTTCATAATTGATGTGGGACATATATGTACATCCAAATTTCTCAGAATATGCCTCACGCGTTTATTTTCTCTTTGATCGAAAAAGAATTCCATCATGTAATTAATTTACAAAATTTCATCAATGCTAATAGTAGAGTAGGACTAAATATTCTAATAAATAATGATTGCTTCTTTTTTAAAAAAAATCAGGGTCTAATCGCAAATTTCGACGCAGAAAAAACCCAAACGACACTTACTAAGAAACGATAATTATTCTTAACGAATGAAATGAAACTCGCGACAATATATGCCCAATTAACATATGATAATTGATGAAAGTGCAATTTTTCTTAACAATAATAAAAGTGCAATTTGTGTAGGAAGAGTTCTCCACATTTATAAACTGTCGGACACAATATCAAGGTGCATCTATATATTAAACCAGCCTTTTAGGCTTCCTAATTTATTCGGTTAAAAAAACTAATTCAACTTTGATAAGGTACTATAAAAACAATTGTTTAATTTCATAACTAAAAGCTATTATGCATCTGGCTGCTTGATTATGTGATTCTTGACGGTGAAAGCTTATTTGAAGTTGTTTTTCTTATTCCAGATTAATTTGATGTTAGTTCTCACGATTTTAAAATGTGGCAAGTAGTTGGTCTATTCAAGGAAACATTTTGTACAGATATAGATGATAATATTTGGACCTATATCACAAATTATTTTTGTGGAGCATGGGACTTCATTCTTGCTTGTCTTTTAAGACGTTCAAATCCAAGAAAGATTTTTCCATGTGGTAATGCTATGTGGTTGGTAGTTGAGTCAACAGATAACAATTTTGTACAAAACAAAATACTCCAACCCTACAATTAAACATGGAACAATGCTTGCTCTTACTGTTCAAATATGAATAATTCCGGCTGCCCATAGTCTCTAATGATTTTCAGCAATAAAAAAATAGTTGTGCTCAGTGCAACGAGGCTGCAAGACAAAGAAAGATAAAAAAAAAAAGCGTAGGGATTCAGTTATTTTTTTTCAGCAAAAAAGAGAATCAGGGGTTACCGGTATTGGCGTACCCCTGTTGGACTTGACCAAGCAGGTTGATACTATCTGTCGTGGAATGTTGCTTTGCTCGCGGTAACCGAGGAAGATTCACCAAGACAGCCCGCATAGGAATACACCCAAGGAGATATTCGGAGGCATCTAAAAAGATAGTGATAAGCCACGGAACATTACTCTCTTTTCCGCTGGACCACCTCCTAGTAGGTAGAGATTCAGTTCATGTCCAATGATTACGTTAATAAAAAAATTCGTGCATTAGATGTTCTAGTGGTAAAGTCCCACGCTCTACCTTCTCTGCGAGGGGAGTTCAATCGACACCGGAGGATGAGATATTTGGGCATCGTTTGTATTATTTGATAAAAAGAAAGTGGTTTGTAAAACTTTAAGATTTAGACTTTAGAGTTTGAATGAGTTGTATATCAAAACAAAGAAAAAAGAGTTTAAATTGACATATTTTATATAACAGACGACGCCAGTGGCGGTCTCTTTGTTATCGGAGTAACCCTTAGAGTAGGATAGTGTCGCACATACAGTTTATGAACTCCATATTTGTTAGGGATATATAGTCGCCTCTTATTGAATCAAATCCTAATTCTGTCTCTGTACAAGAGCTTAAAATTGTATCAAATTAAGTTTAATTTTAGTCTTTTCTAAACTAGTAGCCATTGAGTGATAATATACGTATCTCAATAACATGTCATGACAAGTGATACTTGAGTGGATAAATTACTATAAAAAAGTACAAATTATATATTTTATATTAAAAATAATTCACGAAAATTGACAGTAGAAAATTTTGTTTCAACAGCGTTAATAGGCCCTGTATGTAGTTATTGCCTATTGGGGTTCAAAAACAAGATCTAGACCGAGAAAAAGATTTGTTTGTGATTGAATTCCAATCAATACACCATATTTATTGTAAAAAAAATTAATTTTACGTAGCAAAATGTCAGTGGAAGGTTCAAATATATTCTTTTCTTTTCAGCCTACCGAATGAAACGAAAATAGGATACGATTGATAGAGTTGAAGGATGTGGCTGTTGGTCAATTTTCTTAATTTGTAGTTTTGACATGTGGATTAAATCAGAGAGTCAAGTACACATGTTGGCATTTGTTTTTATCCAACATGTTGCCAATTTTTATATACAATTCCATCCTTTTTTATAAGTTGTTTTAATTTCACGACCAAAAATTAAATTTACAATTTTTTATATTAAAATTAATTTTAGTATCAATAAATTACAAATTTATTTGTATAACTCCATTGGTCTTGTATAATTATTCGGAGTTTTTAAGGATACACATATTAGGTACTAACCCACAATAGGAGATTAAACGTGATAAAAAAATAATTAATTATAAAATCATGTTGTTTAAAAGTTGCCTTTTTGTTTTTTGGTCAACATATTGTTTGAAAGTTGCCTGAAACCATAACATATTCCGAACAGAGTTCGGAATAATCCCTGGGAAATGCATAACATAGCAAAATGTCGGTGGATATAATCCCTGGGAAATGCATAATTTGCAAGGCAAAGTCTAGCGTGGGTTTAGGGCCTAAAGAGCCCTGGATCTCATAGCAGAGTTCGATACTAATAGTAATGAGCCTGCTGCAACATAAATCTGACAAGCCAGGTGGCAAACTTCCTTGGCTTCCTAGATGTCGAGAGCTTTCTTTTACTAGGTTTCTGGGTCACGGCATCTGGACTATCCGGGGAGGGAATCCGGATGACTAGGTGCCAAATAACTTAGGAAAAATTACACTTTCATTAGAAAAAAATACTTAATTAGATAAATATTATTTAAATTTTTAATTTTGAAAAATATCGGGAAAATAAATTAAATTTAAAAAATTTCATATTTACAAAAAATTACGATATTTTTTCAAAAAATTAATTTTTTAGCAAAAAAATGAATTCCTACATAAAACAAATATATGATTTTTCAAAAGATTTTCAAAGATCTTCAAAATTCTACAAAAGAAAATTCACAATTTATTTATAAAATTTAATTTAATAAATTTTCGGTGTAATAATTTTTAAAAAATTAAGCTAAATTATATATATGTATGTATGTATGTCTTCGGCGTACACAATATTTATAAATTTTAATTTATTTAATGATAATTAATTTGATATACAGAAGTCTACAAAGATATACAAAAATCTTTAGAGGTCTACAAAAAATCTTCAAAAATTTTCAATGACATATTCTGTTAACTTGGATTTTTTTAAGCCTTACAAAAGCATGACAAACAACATTTCGAAGAATTTTTATGAAAAAATTTAGGACTCAGGGCTGTTTGGATAATTCTACAACATCATAGGGACAAAACAATTATTTTGAATACATGAGGGGAGCAGCTAGAGTTTTGCAACCCTAGCCGCGACCCCTCTGACCCTTTAGCACAAAACGTGCACGCTTGAACAACCGTTGTTGCATCTCTCCTTCTAATCTCGTTCTTCGTCATAATCTTCGTCCAAATATCGAAAAAAACTTTGATCGCTCAACAAAATCCAAGTTGTTGTCGCCTATCTCCATATAATATCGTTCTCCATCAGAATCTTCGTCCAAATCATAAATAGAATGTTGGACGCTAAAACAAAACCTACCTGCCGTCGTCTCTATCCATCTGGCCCATCGCGAGATCTAGTCCAGAGAAAACGAAGTGATGTTCTCTCTCGCAAACACCTACATTCATAATTGCAAACAAAGCCGAAGAAGGTTGAGACGCTGAAAAGAAACTGAGAAGAGAGAGCGATAAGAAAAGAGTAGAGAGAGAGAGAAAAAAAAGGAGAGCAGAGAAGTGAGAGAAGAACAAAGAAGAAGCAAATCCAAGAGATCGCAGAAAGGAAGTGAAGATCTCCGACGATGAGAGGGAGACCAAGAAGAGAAAGCAAAGAGAGAAGAGTCGCAAAGGAGAGGGAGAGGAACAGAGTAAGAGAGCAAGAATGTGACGAGTGAAACGGGGATAGGGAAACAATGAGAGAGAACAAAATTTAGAAAATGGACGAGAATTTGGATGAAAAATTCCGTTTTATTCTATTTGATTCTGACAATTTTGAGAACATGTTTAATTGTGGTGACATTTATAAGACAATATTGATGTATGCTGCTATTTGTAAAAATACGAAAGTGGTAGTTCTATTTGTGCAAATATACGAGTGAGCAAGCTAACTTGTGGCATCCCATAATTAAATCGTATATTTGCACAAATAGAATTACCACTTTCGTATTTTTAGAAATAGTAGAATACATCAATCTTGTCTTATAAATGCTATTACAATGAAACATCATCTCAAAATTACTAGAATCAAATCAGATAAAACCCATTTTTTTGTCCAAAATCTTTTCCATTATTTGTCTTAATTTCTCTCTCCATATTTGGATATCTTTCTCTCTCTCTTCCTCCATAACTCTCTATTTTTATCCCTCATCACCTCTCTCATCTTCTCTCTCTTTTTCACCGTGCTCGACTACCAGATGCATGCTTCGTCGTCACTCTCCTCTGTGCTCTACTCACATAGAGAGATGCGAATCACGATGTCTAGATCTATCTTCGATCTTCACAGCTCTCTTCTATCACCTTCAATCTTCGTGGTTATTCTCTCTGGCTTCGATCTCCGTTGCTCGCCTCTATCGCCTTCAATCTTCGCTGCTCTTCTCTCTCGCCTTCGAAACCGTAGGTGCCGCCACAAATAAGACCCGATGGAGAGAGGTGGCACCGAGTAGAGTTTCTCAAACCCTAGCTGCGAGAGGAAGAAGAAGTCAGATCTGGTGTGTGTGATGCAAAATTGTCTTTTAGTCCCTTAGGTTTGGTAAAATTGACAAATTAGTCCCCAAAGTTCTGGGATTTAATTTGAAGATCGACTTGGTGTTGACGACGGGTACCTAAAATTCACCTTGCGTAGATTTTTGTACACCTTGGTACATGTACACTTCTGTACAAAAAATTGATTACCATTAAATAAATTAAAATTGGGGAAATTACTATTTCGTCTCTGTGGCATTTTAAATTATTCGATTACGTCATTCTATTTTCAAAAGGCTCCTATTACACTCCTAACAGTTAACGGTGTTAGTTTTGCCTAACAAAAAAATACAAAAATACCAATATATCATATTCTCCTCATTTCTCTTTTTATCTCTCGACCTTTCTCTCTCATCTTTCTCTGTCTTTTTCTTGCTCCATCTCTCTCAGTCACCGTCTCTCTCTTTCTCGCCAAAACAACTCACACATCAGTCTCTCTTTCACGTCTCTCTATGTTCTCTCTGGTCGTTGTTTCACATTTCAACTACAAAGAAAAACTCACCATAAGAACACCACCAAAACACTCTCTCAACCCTCCTTCTTAATCAACAACATGCCCTAGCCTTCTCTGTCTCTCAAAATGGCTCTCTCCATTTCCCTGTGCTCCCTCACCATGCGCTTATCGTCAACCCCACTCTCGTTTTCAATCCGCCGCCGAAATTGTCATCTGCGAAGCCGCCGCTTTGCCCGAAGATCATATTACTCCGCAACAAGTTCCTGAACTCTGCTCTCAACTTAACGACGACGTTGGGGTCGAGCTTGAGGTTGCTGGAGGGGAGGATGCGATCTGGAGGGAACAGATCTGTTCGAACTGGGAGAGCATTTGAGCGGGAGAGGACGGAGGCGGGTTGGCTTCGATGCAGCCATTTTTCGTTGGGGAGGAGAGGATAAATTGATTGAAGAAATTGATTGGCTTTTTGTAAATTGATACCTTCTTCTGGGTTCTCGCAACAAATCGCAGCGCCTGAAATAAATTGACTGGCTTTTGTAAATTGATTGGCTTTGCTCATTTCATTTTCTCTGGTTTTTTATTTGTAAATTCAATTGGTTGTGGGTTCTTCTTGTAAATTAATCTGGTTTCATCTTCTATTTTTAGTTTAGTTGATTGATAATTTTATTTTCGGGTTTGTGGATTTGAGTTCATTTTCGGAACGATAAGAAAGAAAGACAGTGTTTGTGATAAGAAACCACTCACATATTCTGGGTTTTGATTCGAAAGAGAAAGACCATGAGTGAGAGATACGCAGAGAAAAGAAGAACAAAAATAGAGAGAAAAAGATGGAGAAGATGAAATGAGACAGATGAGGTTGGATGATTAAATTGAAGGCTTAATGGTAATTACATCCACATCGGCACGTGGGACATATGTCAACTCATCATAGTTAACATGTCCAGTTAGTTTCACCTAACGAAGTTAATCTTTAGGACGTAATAAAATTTTTTTAAAAATACAATGACTTAATCGGAGAATTCAGAATAATAAAGAGACAGAATAGTAATTTTTTCATTAAAATAAGTAAATATCGTGTAAAACAAATACATATATATATCAATAAATCTTCTTAATTTTTTTTTAAAAAATAATATAGATGTGTGCATCATTAATTGACAATTCATTAAATCAATTTTTTATAAAAAAATTGTGAACTCCTTTTTGTATAGTTGTGTATACTATTGTATACCTTTTAGAAAAATCATATATTTTTAATAATAATTTGTTTTAGAAAAAAACTCGATTTCTCAACGGAAGTCATTTTTCGCAAAAATAAAATAAAATTATCGTGATAATTTCTTAATTCTTTGGAAAATTTCTCACGAAAATACTATTTTTAAGATGTGTTTATTTTTTTTGTCAATTTTGAGAGTTGAAAACTTGAGATGACATTTGTAAGATTTGACAATTTATTTTACTATAAAAATGTTATTTTTTCCGTTACATATATTGTAAGAAAATCCATATAACATCAATATAAATAGGTGCACTAAAACTCGTATTAGGATTGGCTAATTAGTCACTACACACAACGCATAAAACTCTCTCGACTCTTGGTGTGTGTGTGTCATTGACCTTGGTGGCTTGAAGAAGAATGAGTTCTTCTCCGTTGAACACTGCATTCAATTTGCAAGAGATCGGTTATGTTATTCTTAGGTTGAGGAGACATACCTCGTTTTCGTCATTCGTGTGATTGTGATTCGTAACGATTAGCAAAAAGGTATTTATTATGTATCCAACGACTCTTCCATTGGACATATCAAGAGAGGATCTCAATCTATCTAGTTAATTGTATGTTAATTATTTTTGTCTGTGTATGATTGGATAACGTCACAATGAATTTTAAATATCATGGAAAATTGAAAGAAAAAAAGATTAAATACACAAATAAGTAGATTGAAACTTTCTGTTGGAGCGGACTTTTAACATTGAAATCCGATTGATATTTTTATTTGGAGTTTTCTAAAACTTTCGGTTGGATTGAGACTTTTAACATGAATCGTAATTGATCCATGTCTGTATTAGTATTACATCAACTCATCCTCTCAAGAATCTTAGTAGAATTTTGGCATATCAATCTATGTCACGTCTTCGAAACTTAACCCGTGTTAAGGGAGAAATTATACGATTATTATAATATACATAGTATCAACTCAGCATGATCAAGAGCTTTCTGACGAAATTTTTTCTCCATGTAATTAATAAACGATATATAATGATAATTTTTTAAATTTTTTGTTGAGATTTTAACAAAAAGGTTTGAAATTTTCTTTAGCCATTTTATTTATTTTTTTTTAAAAGTAACCTATGGAAGAGAATTAATGAACAGAAAATTAATAAAAAAAATTCTGGAAACTCATTTTCTCTAATATTAGAGTGTTAAATTAATCTGTCATATAAATGTGGTTCAACTATATTAAGTATAATTAATTAAGTTAATGACATACACCAACGGGTTAAAAGTATATAATATAATATTTCTTGATGGAAAGAAAATCTGGGGAATATTCTCGTGTTCCCAATATATAGGTTTTGGGTCCCCAACTAAATTATTTGTACAAATGATTTCAAATTTTCGAAAACACTCCTCCATCAATTGCTAGTGGATCTTAATTGGAAGAACTCAAGAAATGCTTTAAACTTCGGCGAAGTGATTTGAGGTTGGCAATGACGACAAACCCCTTAAGTTAGCATATATGGTCGTTAGTTAATTTGTAAATATATATGTTTCTGGGTTGTTGTTATAAAGAGTCAACAAAATCAAATCATTCCTAATTAGAGAAGTAAAATGAACATGAACTTGAAAAAATTGGACTTGTTTGAAACTGATAAACCATTGCTGAACGATTGCTCTTTTGACGTTTATTTTAATTGCTCAGTAAATGAGTCAAATGACAACATCACATATTGCTAATTAAGGATGACAACTTGATGTTAATTTCCACTTTATTGGTGATAATAATGATTGCATCTGCTTAAAATATTAGTTTAAGATTGTTTAGTTCCACTAACTGGTGGCAATTGTCAATCTTGAGTAAGGGTTTTAGCTTTGATAAGGTGGTAATCCCTAATGGATAAGGCAACGGCATCCGTCGGGATCGGGCTTTAATAGGACTGGCCACACCAGATTGGGTCCTGCGGAGAAGACCAAAATCCCCTTCAATTCAGTCACAAAACCCCCAAAATTTCAAGGAGTTTGCAAGGAGTTGTGGTCGGCTGGTGAAGCGACATCGAAACGTAAGGTAGGTAGTCGTCCGTGTCTCACTATATGTGTTGATGTGAAAATATTTCGGTTCGCACGCACTGATGTGTTGTAGTTTCGTATATTGTGGGGAGAGACGTCGGAAAATAGAAGGGATTCAACATTTTTTCGTGCTAGGGTTTCAGTGTTCTGGAAATACGCGATTGTCTGTTAGTAAACACTATTGTCATGTTCTGTATATTATGCCATGACAGGAGACTCCGTTAGACCTTTTTCATGTACTTCTCCACCACCAACGGGATGTCAGATCGTGGCAATTGCATTTTGTATGTTCTTAGACAGTAAGGGGTTAAGCATTTGTAAGGCATATGGTTTCGAAAGAACATGTTTTGCCGACAAAAAATGTTTAGTTGAAATGTGTGGTTGAAGTTTCTTCACTGTACTGTATGTGGGTTTGGTAATTGCAAAAAGGTTTCAGAAAATGCAAGCTTGGATTGATTTTCTGCAATGAATGCCTTTGTTAAGATTGTATTAACTCGTTGAGTTTTTTTGTTTATAGGGTTTTTATGGCGTTTGATGTTGGGATGAGGGGTTTTAGCTTTGTTTAGAATTACTCTGTTGATCGCTAAATAGTAATTTTACATATGATTATTTTTTTATTCTTTGAAGCTTTGAATGCTTTGTTTTTCTTTTCTTGGTGGTGATTGACTTAGAATATGGCATTTTTGGTTCTTCATATTGCAGCGGCTAGTGTGAAAACACATCCGAATCTATATTTGTTGATTGCCACAAGTGGAGGACTGAATCAACATGCAACTGGGGTGAGTTTCGTAATTGAATTTTATTTTTTGCCATATAGGGGCTTGCTTTTGTGAAATTTTTGGTGGTTCTCTCTTTTATTTGTTTTTTAGTTTACGGTTAAGTCTTTCAATCTAAACATAAATTTTTAGGTGTTATGTGTTACTAATTAATCTCCTGGATTCGTATATATTGTTTATATTATTTTGTTATCCTTTTTCTTCTTGGAGATTATCATCAAACATCTTCTCAAAGTATAAATAGAATGATTAAATGAAACACATGTTAGCACCATTCATATTCTGCCATGGATGTGGTGTGGATAACTATGTGTAATTATGATGCATTCCTATAGATATCAGATATTATTTTTTTTGTAAATGTTGGAGTATTTCCCAAATTGGTGCTTAGCATTGACCATCCTATTCTTCTGTGATTGTAAATCACTGATGTTGTTGTTGCAACCTTGTATTTATGTATAACAAATTAAGAGGCTAGATCTCACATATTTTTGTGGTTCAATATGCAGGGAAATGGGTATTGAAACTGTAGATCCAACCAATTCTAGACATAAGCAGCCAGACGTGGGGAATGATGAATGAAGAATCAGGGGATGAAGCATCCCACGAAGAAAATGATGAAGCGGAACATGATGAACTGGAGAATGACGAGGAAGACAAAGAATTGGTTAACAAAGAGGGCAGTGGCGGTTCGAAAGATCACAGGGTAATTTTTTTATTAACAACGTATACAGAAAACTTGAGATTAATGTTTAAATGTGTACTTAGTTGCGATGCATGTTTGTTTGTTTTGGTGAATGGGAAATCGAGTGAAATAATTTAATACTGTTTATGTGTTTTTGTTTGTGATTTCAGAGGTACCAATCAAGGGTTGGGTTATTGGAATTCTCTAGACTTCTAGAGAAGCTTGAAGGTACTCATAGAGACTTGGTGATGGAAATTGGTATGGGTGGGTTGCTGAACCTAAGGATAAAGATGCCGAGAAATTTTCTGGCATATGACCTGTTGAGACGTTATGACGTTGAAAACAGCTCTCTTAAAGTCCATGGCCACAACATCCCAATAAATGAAGGACACGTGTCGTGGATTTTAGGATTACCGGCAGGTGGTATTGATTTAAGTACTTTGAAATACAACAAGAAAGAGGTATGCAGCAAATATGGAATCAAAGGTAGTAAACTGAAGAGGAAGGATTTGGTTGAAGAGTTATTGCATACGGATGTTGGAGATAGATGGCTGGTCTTATTTGTGTTGTTTGCAACCAATTGTGTCCTTAGGCCTAGCTACACGTATTTTGTTAGCCACAAAGTTCTTAGAGTTGAAGGCTGTGAATTGATCCAAATTCGTGCTAGATGGGTTGGTCAAAAGAGCAAAAACACTGGAAAATACAACTGTTGATGTCATCGGGACATAAAGCATACGTTCCCATTCACAGGTGTACTGTATTTCTAGAGGTACGAGTTTTTTTTTGGGTACAAGATTAATTATGGGCACATGGCATTTTAAGAATAGTTGGTCAATGTTTTTAGTTTTTTTATGGTGACAAGCTAATGTTTTGTGTGCATTGTTGTCTTCCCTATAATTGGATGTAGATATTCTATCTGGAGCATGTCGTTACTGATTGTTGCTCCGACCAATCAAGGATCGGTTATGCCCACGTATCCGAGAATGGAGTGATGCTGAGGCGAGGAAATCTCTCGCTTGGGTGACCAAGAAAGGTGGTTTTGATGTAGAAGAGGTAATTCTTCAAGAGTTTGATTCCTTTTTTTGTGTGTAGTAGATTGTTTAATTTTTTTTAGGGAGTTTGTACCGAGTTGATTTTTGGACATACTATTTCTCAGGTTGCAGTTGAAGGTTATGATAAGGGCGACATTTTAGTTGCTGGAGAAGGCATCAGTCATGCGCAGGTAGATTCTTAATTTTTTTCCTTTGTTTTGCAACATCTGCTTTGTGAATAGAAGCTGCTAGTATGTATGCAATATTTTGATATTCTGACATCTCTATGTTTGTAGGAGCGGCTGCAGTATGTTATTAGACAATTGAATGAAGTAATGCAGTGGCAAAAAAAATTTGAGGATAAAGTCTCTGATGCCATTTATCAGTCTGACAAGTATGAATTGTTGTCATCCGAAATAAGTAGCTGTTAGGGCTTCTCATAGGCCCCAATCACTAATTTCACATGGCAAAACTACTGGCGGGAGCGCCGAACGCACGAGAGGACTAGCGGATATCACAGTGAACGGGGAGGAGTTATTTGGTGTTGGTGAGGCCATTGCCAAAAAGGACATCAATCTTGCTTAGAATGACAAAACATTTGGTTCTAATTCTAAAAGGCAGCAACCTACTTTTCCTGACATGGAGGATATACTAGAGACGCCCACGACCGCCGGTGTAATCTCAACCTCTAAAAAACAAGCATTAAATGTCTATGAAAATTCGTTGAAGCCACCGAGACGCTCTGCTAGACGGATGAAATTAGTAGACAAGGTGTTAAACTTCCTGATACCATTAAATAAGCAACATATAATTCGTGACAGTTGACGACGTCGAGAAGTAGGTGCAAATTAATAATTCGTCTTAACAGGATGTCATTCGGTTGTCTTCTGGCGCTGAAACACAGACAAATAGAGAGGAAAGAATAGATGCTCAGGCGTGTAAGAGTAGGCGTTCTGGGCTTCGTGGGACTGATGAGATTAAAGAGGGAAAACAGCATAAACTTCCTTATGTGAACCCACAAAAGAAGTCCGGAAAAGGATTTAAGGGACGGAGACGTGGTGAATAATTCATGGTAATGAAATTCTTAATTTGTCCCAACCTCCATTGATTAATTTGTCGCACTTGTTTTATAAGTCAAGGTTACTTGTGCTAAATTTTATGTTTTTGTGCAAATAGGCTGGCAGTGTTGAGGGTTCTCATGTGGAGACGACGACCATTGACTTTCTCCCCGATCCACTTAATATTTACAATTACATAATCGGAGACAACTATTACAAACCTAGGTTCGTATGTATTCAACACTGGACAGCTAAGTTGGAAAAAATGCATTGGTATGATGGCTCTTTTTAGTTAAGTGTACTTGTATATGCAGCCAATACGTTTTTCGAAGTGAAGGGGAGTACATATATTTCAACCACTTGAGGGGCAGTTTGGATTGGAAAAAGTGAATATTAGATATGGTAAAGTAACTTTAATAAAGTATATTTTCCGCACCGATGGCCTGTCATTAAATAAATCTGGACTATCGTTCCATAGGTCGTTGATGTTGTTGCCAACATTCTGACATTTGATGAGCGGAGTAACTCTGCACTAGGCCAACGCTATTGGTTTATGCCAACCTTTTTTTCGGTAAGTGTGGATGTGGAACTGCTATTGTTATTCATACTACAAAAGTCTATATAACACTTTGAAATATACTTTCTTGTATACTCTAACATTGATTACTAACAATGTGTCCACTGAATTCGTAGACCTACATTCTGAAAGAGGTTAAAGTTGGAAGACCTCCTCCTATTCACATTCTTGTCCGGTCCTTCCGAATGTCTAACCGATACTGGACAGGAGACATTTCTTGGCTATCTAAGGTATGGTCTTCAAATCACTCTATTGAGCGTTAGGTGGAAGCATGGATTACCGACAACATTTTTTTGCAATTCGATAATAATTTTTATTTACTTTTTTTGTCATTACAGATATTTGTACCAATGTTTGATGATAGCATAGATCACTAGTATTTGCTATTGGTGGACATGGCTGCCAGTAAAGCTTAGGTTCTAGACAGCTTACCTGGAACATCACGAGCTAACCATTTGGGTGATTGCCTTGCTGTTGTAAGTCTTCTTGTAGCTGAAATGTTCTTACTTTTACATTGATTGTCTATTACAACTCCAATTTTTGGTGCTGAGTTTAACATTTTTTGTGACATTAAACCGTGTGACCAATCGATTGTACTTTGAATGCGAACTGGCAATTTTTTTTAATTGTTCCGCGCATATAACTTTACAACTGAAACTATTTAATTCATCGAGTACAATATTTTATGTTTTATTGTTTAGAAAATTTGTGTGATCTTTGCAGGTTGATTGCACAAGCATTCCTTGTTTTCCGATTGATCTTTATGGTATAAGGCTCTTGGACGGGGATATTTTATATTTCATCTTTGGGTTCTTATTTATCTTTTTGAATTTTGTGGGAGTTAAAAGCCATTATGTGGCATGTACTGTGATTTGAAGTCTTGTAGCTTACCCTCCTATGAACGTCTATGCGTAGGTCTCTGTTATATTTTCAATAATCTGAATTGGCGCTATATTTGTATTGTTTATTTGTTTGTCTTAGTGACATTGCGTTCTTGTAGTGTTCATGCGCGCAAGATATGTCCGTTGTGATTTTTTTTACCGAAATGCTATGCTTGAGGCTATGTATTTGTTTGGATAAGATCAAAATCATACAAAAATGTCACAATCTTTTTGTTGACGCCGTCCCATTCCCTTGCTGATTTCTTCTGTGAAATATGTGCAGCTTCGGGGTTTAGAGATGCTGTTAGCACACGAAGCGTTCAAGTCTACAGACGAGTGCTACAATGTCTTCAAACCTCCAGTTTCAAAATTTCAGCTGCAATACAAAAATGTTACGACACAGTCCAATAGGCACGTCACCTTTCCGTTTCTTTACTAGTATTTGTGAAATATAATGCAAGGTCGATTATGTTGAAGTTTTTCTCGTAATGCTGTGCACTTGTATCATTTGTGCAGTTATGACTTTAGCATTTACATGATTCAGTTCATGCGAAACTACGATATGCCAGTGAACAGTGATAAGACTCCTCTCATGGCCTGGTTTAACATAATTTGTTTCATTTATACTTTTGTTTTGTTTGACCCTTTAAGTGGTGGTGTGTGAATTCTGCCAGGAGAAGTTGTCAGTTAATAGTGACAAGTCCCAAATAAGAGCAGAGATTTGTGAATGGATTGTGTGCAGTCCTCACAATCAGGTCAAACAGGATGTTATTAGAGGAGTGCTTGCGTGGAAGATGTCAAATGAGAGATCCCAGATGAGACGACAATTGAGAACACATCACGGCGAGGGAGAGCAAAATGAATGCTCTGGTGTGGGCAAGGGAAAGGGTAGTCGCATTTTTAGGGTCTGTCACTTTTTGGTGTCTATTTTGACTATGTAAATATTTTGAAATTGTTGGGGTGTTGGTCTGTAAATTGTATAGGTATTGATGCCCCTTTCAACGTGCATGAAACAATGTACAAGATCATGTTGTTTTAGGAGTTTTTTTTTGTAGTAAGAATGGTCACCAGCTTCGTATTTAGGTGACATTTTGGGGTCAACAGCAGGCTGATTTTAATAGTGGTTAACACTCTGAACAATAGGGGCTTACCAATGGCAATGTATGGATAATAGAAAGAATGCTAATTTTTTACTGCAGTGTACTTGTATTCCAAGAAGCTGCAAAACCACGTAACCCTTTTTCACACATTCAATTCTATAATTCCATGTCTGAAACAAAAAAAAATTAGGGAAATTAAGTTTCACTTACAGGGGCAGTTTCTGTGTTGACTGTGTTGTCAGAGAGAAGTTGGAAATTGTCGTTGGGCTCACTTACATTGTATGCAGTTTCTGGTGATGGTGGGTCACCAGCGAGAGGGCATTTACGTTTGGTATGCCCTGTGTGATGATGACATAAGGAGCACTTTCTGACATTGGCTCTAACATTAGGAGACTCCACAGCACGAATCTTTTTCCTCGGTATAATCGGATCAATGACATTATCAATTTCAACATCGTCAACATTGTGGCATGTGCGATTTATGGATCCATTTGTATCATTTGCCCACAGTATCAAACGACTAATTTTGCCACGAATATGTGAAAAAAGTCTTCTCCATTTTGGGTGCAATTGAACACAAAGATATGAACATGGACGACAACACGCCATACCTTACACTGCACATT
>CAODLS011261042.1:0-17965 GCA_948243855.1 Flueggea neowawraea
TTTATATTGGTAGTTTGCTTATTGATAGTGCATTGGCGGACTTAGGAGCTAGTGTATACATGATGTCCTTGGATTTCCTTGAGAAATTGAATTTAAGAGAACCCATACCGACTAGGGTGTCAATGCAATTAGGTGATAAATCTGTTGTGTATCCTAAGGGCATAATAGAGAATGTCTTGGTTAGGGTTGAGGACTTGGTATTTCCAGTTGATTTTGTTATTCTTGATATGAAATGTAATTTGGAAACACCATTGATTTTAGAACGGCCATTTTTAGCTACCTTTAGGTCCATAGTAGATGTACATAATTAGGTTTTAAACCTTAAAGTTGGAGGTAAGCAGATCAAGATCAAAGATTCTAAGGTCATGCACCATTCTAATGCATTAGTTGTTAGGGAGAATGCTATTTTGTCCTTTGTCCAAAATGGTGTAGGAAATTCATGGAAGGAAGCTAGACGATTAACTCCCAACTCAAGAGACCATGGAAAAGGTGAAGAAAAAGGGTTCGAAAACTCAAGAGCGCAAGAAGGAAAGAAGAGCTGAGCTATCGAATTTAAAAAAAAATGTTCAGCGGTGTGTCGCTTTTTGGGGTGAGTGAAAAGCAAGGTCACTCCATGTGATTAGCAGATCGGTGAGGTTGGAAAGAGTGTGCCTAATCTCATATGTAAACCTCCTTGAGCCACACTCACCACTGTCAAGCTAGTGACGTTAAAGAAGCGCTTCTTGGGAGGCAACCCAAGTTTGGTTTTATTTGCAAGTTGTTTTTAGTTTCATTTTCGTTTAGTTTGTTTTCAATTTTAATTTTTGTTCTTTTTAGTTTGAGTTTGTTAGTTGGTTTGGTATTTTTGTCTAATCTTGTAGGGTCTCTCACAACTTGGATGAAATTCAAGCCACGAGTCATCTCCGCGGACCTAGTTTCAGGGAAGTTCCAAAACTCCTTTCTTTTATTCCCCTTCTTATTGGCATTATGTTTTTAATTATATACATTGAGGATAATGCATAATATAATTGTGGGGTAGGGGTATGAAAGGGTATGAAAATTTTTTAAATTTTTTATCTTGATCAAATTCTTGATATTGTGGTTGTGGGATGCATGTTATGTGATGATGAAAATGAGTTGATTAGTTAAGAATTTTTAATATGCATCTAATACTGGGAGATCTGAATTGCATGTTCTGAATCCACATGAGTTGGAGCTTGTAATCAAATATTTCGCTTTGTTTTTTCACTTTTTGGCTCATTGTTTAATATATTGAGTAATTGTGAAAAGAATGCGGACAATGATAATTGAACAAATAAATGAATATAAGGGTTACTCTTGACTTGATTGAACCCAAACACGGACTCAACTGGACATTACACAGTTGTGGAAGCAACCGTGTGTGAGCTTGGAACCCTTAATTCTGAAGACACATGCACGATTGTGAAGACACAGACGAAGACCTTGAAGACACATGAAAAAACCCGTGTCTGTATGATGATTTACTTGGTGATAATGACGACACAGACTTGTGTGTTTCAGGCTATTTATGCTTGGAATGAAAACCTAATTGAGGGGATCCAACTTTAGACACAAAAATAACACAGTTTTGAGAGGAAGAACGTTGGGTATCCTCGTAGGAACACCATTGGAGCGAATTCACACCAAGATTGAGGGAAACACGTGAAGGATTGAAGATTTCTGTCATGGGTTTTCTTTCTCTATCTAGATTTTCTTTGCGTCTTGTTGTTTCTTTCTCTACAATTATGAACTAACACTTTTGTGCATCTAGATGTGATGAAACTTAGATTGACTATGTGATTGTTATTCATTTAGCTTATTTATGGAATTGAGATTCAATTATGATTTCAATTATTGAATTGATTGTTGTTAGCCTTTCAATTCGACGACTGATTCATAAATGTGCAATCGAGAGATTCTGTGTGTGATATATGACTCATAATTGGAAGGAATTGCATGGAAACCTAGAGATAGGTCGACATAAATCCTCTGGATTAGGGTCAAACCTAATAATGAAATTCTTAGACCGATAAGGCAATCATAGGGTTTTAATTAGGAAGAGATTCTGATTAATCAACCTAGTCGTTAGACGTTAGCTAACTTGAGAGAGATGCTAATATATCATAGGAATTTCCAGAGTCCAATTTCCTGGACGACTATTTGAATAATGAGATTTTGTCACTCAGTTTGGTCTAGGGGGATTCAGTGCCTAGATGTTACTTTCCATCAACTGTTCTATCCTTTTGACTGTGTGTGTTTGTTCTTGGGTTGATCTCTAGTATTTTATTAATTCAAACCCATTTAATTATTAGGCTAGATAATAGGAAAATGGTAATTACTAGTACTCTTAGTCTCTGTGGGATGTGACACTCGGTACTCATAGGTCCACTAGCTATAGACAATAGGTACACTTGCCTTCATATGTAGGTGTAGGCTGATGATTACCAAACATCACGGCTTCTGGCATGCGAAACAATAAGATGACTTTGAAAATCGGTGTGCCGATCATGTTGCTTCTTAATACAGATCAATCTTTCGGTCTGTGCAATGGTATGAAGTTAATAATCACACAGTTATGAGAGCGCTTGGTAGAAGGTAAAATTATATCTGGATGAAACATCAGAGATTTGGTACTTCGAATGCTTTTGATGCCAAGAGATCTCAAATTACCTTTCAAGTTCCAAAGAAGGCAATTTCCATTAGTTGTTTGTTTTGCCATGACAATCAATAAAAGCCAAGTACAATCCCTTTTACATATTGGTCTTTACCTCCCCAAGCCTGGATTCTGCCACGATCAAATGTATGTTGTTGTTTTGAGAGTAAAACTTAGAGATGGATTGAAGATATTGATTTGTGACAAGGACGACATTTCATACAACTCCACAAAAAAGTTGTATATAAAGAGGTTTTTCAAAATTTATAGGCGTAATATGAAGGATCCATAAATTTATTCTCAATTAAAATTGTCAGGGTGTTTATTGCTTAAATACAAAATTCCGTAATATTTTTTATTTCCACATTTAAATAACCTATTAGAAAATATTTATATTCCAATTAATAAAATATTTTAATCACCTCAAAATTCCCGCCACATCGCGCAGGTCTCATGCTAGTAATATATACCAATGTACCAAAATATAATATATGCAAAATCAAATACAAGACAAATGTATTGTAAATCAGTGAAATCAAAAGACAAAAATATGGAATCTCAGTAACCCAATAACATCTTGGTGCGAAGCTCTAAAACAAAAGGGGAAGCCTGGCCAATAAGGCGTCACTAACCAAAAATGCAGACCCCTTACTGAGCAAAGATGCCAAACTGTTGCTAAGGCAAAATCAACCTGCAAAAGAGATTGTAACAATCAGGGAAAGAAAAGGGGGGGTAAGAACCTAGTAAGGGACAACACTTTAGATTAAGAACCTAGTAAGGGACAACACTTTAGATTACCTTATACGTGCCTCACAAAGAGTGTTTTGAAAACAATTCAAAAACTACCATATGTCGGTATAATGAAGCATACATAAATATACATACTACATATATTCCAATTAATAAAATGATTTAATCGCCTCAAAATTCCCGCCATATCGCATAGGTCTCATGCTAGTAATATATACTAGTGTACCAAAATATAATATATGTAAAATCAAATACAAGACAAATGTATCGTAAATCAGTGAAATCAAAAGAAAAAAATATGGAATCCCAGTAACCCAACAACATCTCGGTGCGAAACTCTAAAATAAAAGGGGAAGCCTGACCAAGAAGGTGTCACTAACCAAAATACAGACGCTTTACTAAGCTAAGATGCCAAACTGTTACCAAGGCAAAATCAACCTGCAAAAGAGATTGAAACAAACAAGTAAAGAAAAGGGAGGTAAGAGCCTAGTGAGGGACAACACTGCAAATTGCCTCATATATGCCTTACAAAGACTGTTTTGAAAACAATTCAAAAACTATCATATGTCGGTATAAGGAAGTATACATAAATATACATACTACATACGTAGTAAAATTTCAGAAAAAAAAAATTTCGAAAATGTCTACACACAAAGCAAACACATGCACAAAGGCAAAACGATACTAATAGTATCAGAGTCAAAAACAGAATATAAGTAACATGGGACCGATAATATCAACGGTGTGGTATGCGCCACCCAAATCAAAGCGTATACTAACCGTCGACTCTGCCACCAATTAGAAGCAAATCATTTTTCGGGTCAGGACACTTGGTTACCAACATCCCTAGCAGTTGTGATTTGTTAAAGAAATGGTATACCAAAGGCTACTTATCCCGTAGCTAGGCATCCTACATTGGATACAAAATCCATAATACCATAATATACAAAAACAAAGCATGCAATTTAGAATAAAAAAACAGAGAGAACGGATATAATGCATATATATTGAATTTCAGAAGTAAAGTATTGAATATCAATTCATATAATCAAATAGTTAAATTAACCAATCCTTATATTAGTCTAATTTCATATATGTGTTGAACATAACAAAAACAGATACAGTGTTTCTTACCTCAATAATCAAAGTGGAAGAAAAGAGAAGCAAGGAAAAGGAAGACAAAGAGAAATAAATGAGGAAGTGATTTGATAGTTGAAGTGAGTTATGGCAGAAGAAATGGTGGATGGGGGTATTTATAGACCCACAAAGCCAAAGCATTGCGTTTCACTCAAAGTTGCCTAGAAAGGACACATCTACGCGAGTAGTGCCATCCTCTACGTGGGTAGCACCACACGCAACGCACGTAGATGGTAGATCTGATGACTCCTCATTCTCAAATCCAAAATCAACATGTGTACTACTCATACAATGCACGTAGACCACTTCACTTGCTCACGGTTCAAGCCAAAGTGACGATCAACGTACATATAGCCTTACAACACACACAGAGATAGTCTTAAGCACGTTCACGATCCAACTCAAATTATGGTCTACGTGCATAGAAATTCTCTAACGCAAGTAGATGGCCTCCAACATGCCTTACATATGTAAAACTACATCCAAATGCATTCCAAACTCAAGAATCAAGATTCCCAACATCCTAAATAACTTCGGAGCCAAATGGAATGATACTAGATTCTGATTAGAATAGGTTGGATATTACATACTTCCCCCTCAAAATAAATTCGTCCTCAAATTTCAAAACAAATCATATCTAGAGTAAGATCCATCCTAGATCTTCAAAACAAAATCCAAACCAGAACCGCTCAACTAATACTCGATTATCTAGCTAAACATGCATACATAATGAAATAACAATGCATAGACAAATACCAACAGGGTCATACAGAAACAGAAATGCAGAATGCAAAGAAAAAGAAACATGTGTAAACATGGTGTGGAAATGAAGAAACAAAGATACAGAGCAAGGCGAAAACAAAATGCACTAACCTAAGAAGCTACAAAGTCGAATAGGTGCAGAAATCTATGCTACATCTCATCTTTGGCCTTTCAAGTGGCTCCTGCACAGAATGATGTTGCCAAATCACTTTCCTTGAAGCAATCTCTTTGTTATGCAATCTCTTGAATTGCCGATCAACAATTCTTGCGAGATCCTCATCGTAAGACAAGTCGGGTCAGACCTCAACAGACTGTGGTGCCAGAACATGGGATGGATCAAGAGCATACTTCCTCAGAAGTGATACATAGAATAGTGGGTAAACAGAAGCAAACTAAGGCGGCAATGCCAACTCATAAGCAACGGCCCCAGCATGGCCTATAATCTGAAATGGACCAATGTATCTCAGGCTCAACTTGCCCTTCTTTCCAAATCTCATGACGTCTTAAGGAATACATGATCTCTAACCCCAAACTCCAAACGTTTATGCTTCGAGTCAACGTAACTCGTTTGATGACTGTGAGCAGTATGGATCTACTATTGGATCATCCTGACTTTCTCAGTAGTCTCTAAGATAAGATATGGCCCCAAATGCTATCTCTTTTCAGCCTCAGCCCAACATAATAGAGATTTACACTTTCTATCATACAAAGCCTTGTAAGGCTCCATCTTGATACTTGAATGGTACGAATTGTTGTATGCAAACTCTACCAATGGTAAGTGAGAATACCAACTCCTACCAAAATCAACAGTGCATGCTCTCAGCATATCCTCTAAAGTCTGAATGGTACGCTTAGACTGACCATCGATCCGCGGATGAAATGTTGTGCTGAAATCCAATCGAGTACCTAAATCCTCCTACAGTTTATGCCAAAACTGCGAAGTAAACTGTGGTCCTCTATCAGACACTATAGAGACTGGCACACCATGCAAACACACTATCTTACCTACATATAACTTCACCAATCATGCTGCTCCATATGTCATCTTGACAGGTTGGTCTACGATCACCCAAATGGAGTCATACCCCAAAGATGTCCTTAGTAACCCAACCACGAAATCCATCGTGATACGGTATCACTTGCACTCCGGAAGGGGTAATTACTACAATAACCCAGAAGAGCGCTGGTGCTCAAACTTAACCTATTAATAGGTTAAACACCGACTAACAAACTCTACTATGTCCCTTTTCATCCTCGACCACCAATAGGACTCTCGAAGATCCCGTCTCAGGTGTACAAAATATGTGGAGTTATGACCCTCAGTCACAATCTCCTCGTGTAAACCACCAGAAGATGGTATGCACAATCTCAATCCAAACCATAAAAATCCAGAATCATCAACTCTAAACCCAGGTACACCAAATGATCTAACCCTCTTAATCAAACTCTGCATCTCGGAATCCTCATTCTAAGCCTCTCGGATCCGATCCAACAATATAGCCCTCACCTTAACGTGACCAAACAAAGCCCCAGAGTCATTAAACTGCAAGTCAACTCCAATCCTCCATCAATCTCTGCCACTCTAACACTGCTGGTTGTCTCTCAACTACGATGTGAGCTAAACTCCCTGTCGACTTCCTACTCATAGCATCGACCACGATGTTCGCCTTGCCATGATGATATGATATGGTACAATCATAATCCTTTAGCAACTCCAGCCAATGTCTCTGCCTCAAGTTCAGGTCTCGTTGCCCAAAAATGTCAAAAATGTACTTCAAACTTTTATGATCTGTGAATATCTCAAAGGTCTCTCCATATAAGTAATGCCTCTAAATCTTTAGTGAGAACACAACTACTGTCAACTCTAAGTCATGTGTCGAGTAATTTTGCTCATGCCTTTTGAACTGTCTCGAGGCATGGACAATCACCTTGCCATGCTGCATCAACACATAACCCAAACTAACCCTCGATGCATCGTAATACACTATTAATCCTCTAGAACTTAATGGAAAAGCCAACACTAGTGCACTCATCAAACACCTCTTCAAATTTTGGAAGCTATCTGCATGTCGATCAAACCAAAAAAACCTTAACTTCCTTTTATCGAGTCATAGGAGTTGCGATCCTAAAAAATTCTGGATAAACCTCCTATAGTATCCTGCCATGCCAAGGAAACTCTGTATATCAGTAATGGTCTTGAGCTTCTTTTATTGGAGTATGGCCTCCACCTTCTTTGGATCCACAATAATCCCATCCTTAGACACCATGTGTCCTAGAAATTCCACTTGTTCAAGCCAAAACGTGCACTTTAAAAACCTTGCATAAAATTGATGCTCTTGCAAAGTCTTCAAGACTGACCTTAATTGGTCATCGTGCTCCTCCTAACTCCTCGAGTACACCAGAATGTCATCGATGAAGCCGATAACAAACCGATCCAAGTATGATCTAAACACTCTGTTCATTAAATCCATAAATGACACTTGGGCATTAGTCAAACCAAATGACATCACAAGGAACTCATAGTGATCATATCTAGTTCGAAAAGCTATCTTCGGAATGTCCTCACCCCTAATCCTCAACTAGTGATATCCCGACCTCAAGTCGATACTAGAAAATCACTGTGCACCCTACAGCTGGTCAAACAAATAATATATCCTTGAAAGTGGATATCGGTTCTTCATTGTCACCTTATTCAACTGCCGATAGTCAATGCACATACAAAGGCTCCCATTCTTCTTATTTACAAACAACACTGTAGCACTACAAGGTGAGACACTCGGTTGGATAAAACACTTATTGAGCAACTCTCTCAACTGGATCTCTAGTTCCTTCAATTCTGCTGGTGCCATCCAATATGGTAGAACCGATATTGGATCGGTACTAGGCTAGACCTCTATAACAAAATCAATCTCGTACTTCGGCGGAAGTTTTGACAACTCATTGGGAAACACATCAAAGAACTCACGTACCATAGGTACGTTCACCAAACTCAATTCTGAACTATGTGGCTCGTTAAGTACAAAAGCAAAATATGTCTCACAAGCACATCAAATCATCCTCTCAGCTCTAACGGCTGACATGTACCCCCGGACGACACTTTCGCACTTACACTGATAACATAACTCACTCTGACCCAGTGGTCGAAAGCATACTCTCTTTGCAAAACAATCCAAGGTAGCGTGCCAAGTCGAAAGCCAATTCATGCCAAGTATCATATCGAACTCCTCTATATCCAAAATCGTAAGATCGACAGTCAACTCGTGCCCCTCTAAGCAATCACACAACCTCAAACCTTAGAATCAACTACAATCTTGCCACCCAAAGGTGATGAAACCTCTAAAAATCTGGCTAATAGATACATCACTAACCCAGCATGCTCAACAAAATATGGCATGATAAATGAATGCAATGCACCTGAATCAAATAAAACATAAGCAAAATTCCTAGAGACAGATAATGTAGCAGTCACTGTAGCATTGGAGGTCTGCGCCTCTTGATGAGTCAAATGATATACGTCAACCTACCCACCTGTAGTAGAAATGTTTGGTTCAGCCTGTCCATGGCCACTACCCTGACCAATCTGGCTACGAACCCCAGAACCTGTGGTACCTATGTCTGCGCCTCTACCAACACTAGTGCTAAAGGTGTCTGCACCTCCCACTATTGACTACATTGTGATCTTGTACCATACTTTAGGAGACACTCATCAACCTTATGTCTAGGATACCTGCAGAGAAAATAAAGACCTGTGGCCCTGTTGCAAGTGCCAGGGTGTCTTCTCCCACAAGTCTCACAAGGCTAATAAGAGCCTCATGAGTTTTGACCTACGACAAGCCCAACTGGTTGTCCCACACTTCCAATCTGAATAACCTTGCCCATATGTCTGACCCTCAAAGGAATGCTTGCATCTCTGATTAGACTAACTGCATGACCATAAACCTACTAGCCTCCTGATGCACCCTTCGTCTTTACCCTCTTAGGCACTATCAGATGTCTCGTATCCTAGTCCTCCATACTCCTCGTAGCCTCAGAAATCTGTGATATAGTAGTCAATCTCTATGTCGCCACCACTTTACTAATCTTGAGTAGCAACCTAGTCAAGAACTTTCTCACTAATGCATCCTCATTACGAGCAGATCCCACGACCATCCAATAGGAATGAAGCAAGTCTAAACCTTCCACATCATTGGTGAGCAATAAGCTCTATAGCCTCAAAACATTGCTCCATCGTAAAAGTGAAGTCTTAAGGATCCTCTCCCATCACGCTCGCAAATCTAGCCACAGTGAGCTTCAAGAACCTGGCCAGATGGGACTCAGCATCTAACAGTGGTGCTGCTAGAGCTATGACAGGTGCAAGTACGATAACTGCCTCCGGATGAAGTGAAGGAGCTGGTGGTACTGCAACCACCGACAGAACTGGCTGACCACTGTTGTTTGTCCAGCTAAAAGTGCCTCTAGCCGAACCAGAATCTGGGTGAATCGCTCAAATGCATCCATCGGACCTGTATGCGATGGCTGAGGTGCTAGTGCCATAACCCATGGCACACTAGCTGCATTATGCTAATCAGCAATAGAATGAGTGGCAACCTAGATAGGCTCACGCCACAGTCTCTACCACGACCTCTCTTGTGAGGGCAATCCATATCTACAGAGAAACAAGAATCATGTATGCAAATGTCAAAAGGCATGTGATCACTATAGTACCAGAACGAAGATCAAAAGAGCTTACAGAGGCAAATCAGATAGACTCAATCAAAGATACGTATGCCTCACACTGGCCCCAGACTTACGAAAACCTATACTCTAATACCACCTTTCTCACGACCCGTTTCATAACCACGACCGACATATGAGGAAGACAATTTGTGGGAACCCAGCCCATCTCACACAAGCCTTAGAGAATTAGAAACTAAACCCAAAAATTTATTTATCAAAACATTTCCATATAAAACCATTTATAAAAAGAACATATAAGTTAATAAAAACTAATCTATACTAGTGTACCAAAATATAATATATGTAAAATTAAATACAAGACAAATGCATTGTAAATCAGTGAAATCAAAAGACAAAAGTATGGAATCCCAGTAGCCTTACAACATCCTGGTGTAGAGTTCTAAAATAAAAGGTGAAGGCCAACCAAGAGGGCGTCACTAACCAAAAATGCAGACGCCTCAATGAGTTGAGATGCCAAACAGTTGTTGAGCCAAAATCAACCTACAAAAGAGACTAGAACAAATAAGGAAAGAAAAGAGGGTAAGAATCCAGCGAGGGACAACACTCCAGATTGCCTCAGACATGCCACACAAAGACTTTTTTAAAAAAAGTTCAAGAACTACCACATACCGGTATAAGCAAGTATACATAAATATACACACTACATACGTAACAAAGTTTTAGAAAAAAAGTTTTGAAGACGTTTACATACAAAGGAAACACAAACACACAGGCATAACGACACTAATAGTATCAGAGTCAAAAACAGAATATAAGTAACATTGGACCGATAATATCAATGGTGTGGTATGCGCCACCCAAATCAAAGCGTATAGTAACTGTGAACTCTGCCACCAATCAGAAACAAATCATCTATCGGCCTAGGACACATGGCTACCAACATCCTTAGTATATGCAATTTGTTAAAGCATTGGTATACCAAAGGCTTTGTACCCTGTAGTTAGACGTCCCACATTGGATACAAAATCCATAATACCATAATATACAGAAACAAAGCATGCAATCCAGAATTAAAAAAAAAAACAAAAAGAGGATATATAATGTGTATATATTGAATTTCAAAAATAAAGTATTGAATATCAATTCACATAATCAAATTATTAAAGTAACAAATCCTTAGATTAGTTCAATTTCAGAATATGTGTCAAACACAACAAAAACAGATACAGTTTCGAGATGCAGTCTATGTGTCTAAAGCTGTCATCCACTCACTTGGATGTCCTAGCAAAAGCAGTCAGGAACCATAGTCGGGCGGCTGATCATGCTGACAGGAACAAGAAGCTTAAATAGAGATATCAGAAGCAAAGTATATTAGAAAAAAAATAAACAAAACACTGGTATTGTGGTTTTACTGAAATGCGCGCACATGCGTATGCAAACTCAGACTCTCGAATAAATCCCAAATATATCCAAGTTAATCTCCAAATATATATAAAATTATATATTGACCCTGAGATGCCAAATATTACATCTAGTCCTCAAAATGGAAATTTACACAAATAGTCCAACTTCTAATTCAATCGATGGAAATCAAATCTAAACACCCATATTGGTAAATCTCAACATCAAGAACATGAATCTACAATTAGATTACAAAAAACAACTCAAATTCCTCAAGAATCATAGAAAATCCTTCAAAACCCTAACCCATATACACAACTCATCAAATCTGCAAATTCTAAGCATGAATCAAGTATTTCTAACTTCAATCTATCAAGATATACTAGAAACAACTCCAAATCTAACAAAGAAATCATCAAAATCTGGAATCCTAGCTCCAAATGAACTTACTTGTCCGAACACCACAAACTCCAAAACCAAAGCTAAATCATATGATTCCGACCTCAAACATCCATATTCTAACAACGATCAAACCCCATTCCAATAGGAAGGAAGATGTCCAAAAAAATCCCCAATTTCAGCCATAAACCCTAAGTGAACAAATCATGATAAAAAAATGAAGAAAGAAGTAATTAATAAGTGTTTCTTACCTCAAGAATCGAAGTGAAAGCAAAGGAAAATGGAGAGAAATAAATGAGGAAGTGATTTTGGCAGTTGAAGTGACTTATGGCCGAAGAAAAGGTGGATGGGGGCATTTATAGATCCACACAGCCGAATCGTTGTGTTTTACTCAAAGTCGCCCAAAAAGGACACATCTACGTGCATAGTACCTAATTTATGCACGTAGTGCCATCCTCTATATGGGTAGCACCATGCATAACGTGCGTAGATGGAAGATCTGATGACCCCTCATTCTCATATCCAAAATCAATGTGTGTACCACTCATACAATGCACATAGACCACTTCACTTGCTTACGGCTCAAACCAAAGTGACAATCAACGTATGTAGAGCCTTACAATGCATGCAGGCGGTCTTAAGCATGTTCACTGTCCAACTCAAATGACGATCTACGTGTTTAGAAACTCTCCAACGCACGTAGATGGCCTCCAACGTGCCTTACAAATGCAAAATTACTTGAAGACGCATTCCAAACTCAAGAATCAAGATTCCCAACATCCTAAATCACTTCGGAGCCAAACAGAATGCTATTAGATTCTGATTAGAACAGGCGGGATATTACAGTACGGAGGAAATATTGCAAAGTGTATCTTTAATATGCATAACATTTCCATACAAGATAAATAATGCAAACTTTTGTTGGTGGACTGCATAATTACCACAACTTCATTATTATTAGTAGACATGGTCGTTCTGGAACCGGATTGGCGGTTTGGTCGGAACCGAAACCAAAACTGCCTAAGCCACCCAAAGTCTGTCCGATTTTGGTTCAAAGTACTCCCAAACCGTTGAACTACTGGGTAACCAGCAGTTTGAACCAACATATTGAACGACTGGTTTAACATGTGAATTCAACCCTCCTAAACCAGCAGTTTTAACATGAACTAGCGGTTCAACCTTCCTAAACCAGAGATTAACCTCCTAAACCAACTATTTTAACCCTCATAAACCAGCAATTTTAACTAGAACCAACGGTTGAACTCCTAAACCAGCGTTTTAACATTATTTTAAAAAATTAAAAAAATCGATTTAAACTGAACCGAACCAAAACCAAAACCGTCGATCAAGCCATATTAAACCAAAATCGAACCAAAATAGAACCGCCCAAAACCACCTTTGGGTGGTTCAGTTCCGGTTCATGGTTTCTTTGAACTTGAACCGTCGGTTCATGAACTGGAACCGGCGATTCATGAACCATGGCCATGACTAATTTATAAGTATGCAAATTCCCATTTGCGCCCATACGTCTGTGCTTTCTTTTCATCTCCTTTAACATCTCGCTCGGAAAAGTCAGCGATACATCACGTTATGCTACTTCTTCATTCTTGAATACGAACAAATGAATTGTTGAAAAGGCCACACAATAAATAATAACTGTAACTTAATATCTACAATTTTTTTTACCAGGTAAAATCCACTAATAGTTAAATTTTTGAGACTATGGTGCAGTGATTTAAATCTGGAAGGAACTAAACGAAGATGATCTTTATTTATAGCAGATTAAATGTTCGCAGATATGATAAATCATTAGAAGAAAAAGACATTTTTGCGATGAAAAGAATGCGTCGCAAAAAATGGAATTTCGTTGCAAAACTGTTGTCACGACCAATCTTTTGTCGCAAGTTTTTGTCGCGAAAAACCCCATTGCAAACATTTTTTCGCAACCGGTCAACTTTTCTTCCCAAATCTGCAGCGAAGTCAACCTACACTTTTGCAATGAATTTGTCGCAAACATTTGCGATGAATTTGTCACAAATTTTTGCAAGCAATTTGTCGCAGAAAGAGTTTTGTATTTTATATTTTTGTACTTATTATTATTTAATATTAAATTATTTAATAAAAATAGAAAAAAACTAAATGAAAATATTTGACATCCGAATTAATTCAAAAATATATATAATAGTTAAATGTTAAAATACATTAAAACTATTTAATATTTATGAACTCCAAAATATAATAACTACACAAAAGTATTTAATTAGTCTTCTTGTCGGATCAAAATATTTGAGGTAGAGGTGACCCGAAGCGTGGCTCTACTTGTAGTGCTTTTTTGCCATGAATTCCTTTTTCCAATTGGCATGAAGGATGTTATTGTACCACTTAATAACCCGCTTTCTTAATGTCTCCCAACTAGACTTGAGCCTATGAAAAATAATTAATAAATCAACAAGGCAAAATATTTCAAGTTCCAATAATCAGCCGAGAAAGAATTATACATGCACTCACTACACAAATGAAAAACAAGCCTTTTCACAAGTCAATATGATGGGAATCAGGTAAGCATCCTTCTGTCAATGTTGCAGTGACTAAAACAATGTCTGCTTCATCAAGTACCTACAAAAATTAACAATTTTGTCTAGCAAATTGTTCTAGGCTGTAAAATGTGACAACCATAACAAAGTTCTCCATTGATCAGAAAAATTGATGCATGAAACACCAATCCTTCAGATGACAAGTCACAAAGCACAAATACTTATTTTTTACTTTTGCACAAGTACTTACTTCCTCAAAGAAGAATTGAACATTTCAGTAACAAAATTGATGTCGTTATTGTCAGGATCAACCCAAGAAGTGTAGGATTTCATTATGTTCTTATGATTGAAAGTCTTGCGCAGATGTACCTCAGGATACAACCATTCAAGAACATCAGGGCTTTGATGGTAATCATAGAGATTAACTTGATGCCAAGCAACTTCAATCCCTTCAAACTCATCAAATGTTTTGTACTGTTTCAAATCAAAACATCAGTGACCAACATATTAATGAAACACCCATTCGCAAAAGCTCATAGATAAAACCACAAAGTACTTCAATTTTTTCCCAAAAACATCAGCAATCCAATCTGGGAAAACAAGAAACTCAAAGAAAACATTGCGATCTAAAATGGGTTTCCAATAAAATTAACAAAAGATTAAAACTTTGCTTCATACACAGTCTTTATAGCGCCTCTGCCAAGCACTTCATTGGATTGCAAACACAAAAAAAAAATGAAGGAAAATTGAAATCAAACTCAATCCTTACAGAACCAGTGGCAACACATAAGCAAAAGTCTTGCCAGAACCAGTATGAGAACCCAAGACTGCACTTTACCATCCAAAGGTGTTCAAAGAACTCAACACTTAATTTTAGCTAATACCAGACGGAACCTAGGAAAGAAAAATGAAAACTTTCTAGAAAAAAAAAACTAAAGAATCAAGAATCTTACCAGAAAATCCAAAGAGCTGAGACATGGGTATAGCTCAAAAAACCCGAAGAGGTGGAAATCGCACCATTTAGAACTAAAAAAAGAGAGCAAAAAAGAGAGACGAAGACAAGCATGCCGCCAGCAGGGCGGAAGAGATAGAGCGACGATGACGGAGCGACGCGAGGAACAGAGAGAACGACAGTGACAGAGAGGCGCGAGGAACAAAGAGCGACGGTGACAGAGCAGCGCTAGGAACAGAGAGGGCGACGATGACGAAGCGGCGCGAGGAAGAGAGAGAGCGACAGTGACAGGTGGTCAGAGGATTTGAGCGTCGAGTTAAAGGGATTGAGAGTAGAGGGAAGCCTGAGGGAAAAGAGAGCCACAGTCTTTGGTAATTTCCACAACCTTTCATCTTTGCCAAAAATCCATAGGTTGCAACCAACCCATCAGTTGCGACCACCTCGTCGTACCTTAAGCTGAGAAACCCGCCCAAAGTTTCACAAAAATTTGAAACGCCGCCACAAAAATTCAGCGATTTGCAACGAATTCGTCGCTAACAATTTCTAATTGTGACCAATTCGTCGCAATTCGAATAAAATGAAGAAAATTCAATAAAATGAAGAAATAATTAAGTAATTTTTTGTATTTATTTTTATTAAATATTATTAAATTATGAAATAAAAAATAGGAAAAATAAATGAAATATTTAGTGTTTTAATTAATTTGAAAATACATTAAATATTTACAAAATATTAAATATCAAATATGCAATTAATTATTTTGCAACGAATTGGTTGTAAATTTTACTACTAATTTTGTCACAAACCATTATAAATAGTAATTGTACATTTACAAATTAATTGTTTCATTAAAAATATCCAAGGTTTTTATTTAAATTACTATAACAAATTAATTGTTTGTAATTTCCACCTTAGTTTTGATTCTTTTATTCTAATTAGAAAATATCTTATTCTAATTAATCTTTAAGAAATTATTAGCTTAAATATTGAGTTTTCAATATGGTTGCGACGAATTGGTCGCAGTTTTATCAACCAATTTGTCACATTTGAGACGAGTTGGTCTCAAAGTTTGCTACCAATTTGTCGCAAACTATTATAAATATTAATTATACATTTACAAATTAATTGATTCATTAAACATATTCAAGCTTTTTATTCAAGTTAATATAAAAAATTAATTATTTTTAATTTCCACCCTAGTTTTGATTCTTTTATTCTAATTAAAAAATATTTTATTCTAAGTAATTGTTAAGAAATTATTTGCCTAAATATTGAATTTTCACCGTAGTTTTGATTATAGTTTTGAATAATACATTCCAGTAGACATTACAATGTAGTATATATATACAACATTGGTTCAATGTATTCAAGCACATTCTAAATGTAATAAAAATCTTGTATTATTGATTAATTTATATTTTGTGGTAATGAACATAAGTACAATAACAAAATGAAAGAATTAACATATTGTGTAATATGTTAAATTAATGAAAATGAAAATTTGTTATTAAACAATTAATGTAAGCCATTGTGACGAATTGGTCGCTAAATTAGCAACCAATTCGTCCCAATCATTTTTTTGCGACAAAATTTGTCGCTAATTTTGCTACCAAATCATCACACGCCCTAATTAAATCGAATTTTCTTTTAAAAAAACACAATCATATATGTTTGTCTCGTGAAATTGAAAGCAATTGAGTAATTTCAAAAATTGGGTGAAAAGTTAAGAAATATAACTTTATAGACAATTAATTTGGTAAATAAAATATTTCAATAATATATTCCATCGGATAAACAACTTAATATATAAATGATTATATCATCAAATTGGAAAAAATTGAGTAATTTTCAAACATTGGGTGAAATTTTAAGAATATATATCAATTAAATTAATTAATTTGTTATATTAATTGATATATATCAATTACAAACAATTAATTTGTTATATTAATGAAAATTAAGAGCATGAATATTTGAAAGAAAAAAAAATATTTTAAATAATTTGTGATGTAATGGTCACAAAATGTTTGCGACGAATTAGTCAGAAAAATTGTTGCAACAAATTCATCACAAAATTTTTGCGGAGAACATTAGGTTTGTAGGAAAAAATTGCGACAAATTCATTTTGCCGCAAAATTATGCTACGCATTGTAATTTTGTCACAGAATTTTGCCAGCTTTTTGCAACCCATTCGACGAATAAATTGCGGCAAAAATATTTCGTCGCAAATGTTTTTGGTCACAAGAACGTCATTTCCTTGTAATAGTAAAAATTTTAAAAAATTATAATGAGAATTATATGCAATTTCAATATTACGCAATGCCCCAATCAAATTTACTTTATTCTTAGGGCATCAATTCATATTCTGCAAGAAGTACAGTAACAAATAAGAAATAGAAATACAGCATAAGGAGGAAAAAAGAAACACAACCCAATTTCTTCGGCGCCCCTTCCAATTCACACATCTAACAATCAACACCATAAAAGCCTCAGCAATTTTTCAAACTTTCCCATTAGGCAGAATCTCAGTAACCCCATTGGTCACCACTTTCTTCGCACAATTGTCATTCAATACTCCATTTGACTTGCTGCCCAAAATTTCCACACTTCTCCTTCTCACCTCATCAACAAAAGCTTGAATGTTCCTGTCCGATGAACCACCCTCCGCCACCGCCGCCTCCGCTGCTTCCTTCCATTTCA
>CAODLS011261300.1:0-16503 GCA_948243855.1 Flueggea neowawraea
AAATCTCAATATTTCCAGAAATTCAAATCAAACCAAAACAGTCCCAAAATTTCCAGATTTGACCAACCAAAACATCAAACACAACCTCACTCGTTCTCACCTTCTACCTCTCCTATTTTTCCATCATTAACCATTAAAATCCAACCAAAAACAACCTTACACACATCCATAAATCATTCAAACCGAAGCATTGAGTCATGAACAAAATCATTCAAAACAGAAGTTGAATATAAGCAACAAAAAGGAAAAACGGAAATGGAGAGGCATCCATGTTTTTACCTTGTTTAAGTGAGGAAGACGAGAGATATGGAGAGAAAATTGAAGAGATAACTGGAGAGGAGATGCAGGAGATAAGAATGAAACAAAAATGAATAAAAATGACAAAAAATGAATAAAAATGGTTGAGTGTGGACAGAGAAAAATCCGTGCAAAGTATGGAAGAAGTCAGAGTTGGTGAGAAGAGGGATGGGTCTGTTGACTTTGAGGGCACCAGGCGAAACAACAACGTTTTGGTAAGGGCGGCTGAGCTGCGCAACTGGACGACATGCGGAGAAGTTAGACGACAAGCTCCGCTCTTTTGGACGACGCGTCGTTCGCTTGAAGGCAACATCCAGCCAACACACAGACGACCGGAACGACAACCTCTCAATGCCAAAAGACTTGTAGCATTCCCTACTCCTCCAAATGACAAGTCACCTTTCTTCCTTCTATTTCCGATTTTGTTTTCCATTTTTAACCCATTTTCACTTAATTAATTACTCTAATCACTTCAATAATAATATTAATTATCCAATTAATATTTAAAACATAATTTTTAATTTTATAATATTGAAAATCGTTTTTTAATTAATTAAAAAGTAATTAAAATTACGGGGTATTGCAATAGAATCTCTCTCTCTCTCTTCCTTCCCCGCCGCTCTTCTTATATGACTGCTTATGACTTATGAGTGATGTGCATTTTTGTCTCCTTGATGACAACTTTGGTAGGAATTTCATCCGACGTTTGCAGTCGAGAAGTTTGTTCATGACCATCAAGAAATTTCCAAGTAAGTGGCTTTCTTTTCTATTTTTCCTGTTTTTCCTTTTATTAAAAAATTTGGGTTCTCAGACAAAATTGTAATTATTAGGGTTTAATGTTGTCACTTGGGTTCTTAGACATATATAGATGCTGGTTCAACGGCTAGGTATTCTTCATAAGAACTTTATCATGAGTAAGGATTTGGATGTGAAAGCTAGATTAATTTTGACAAACTTGAGG
Source organism: Flueggea neowawraea (assembly GCA_948243855.1). Classification (NCBI taxonomy): domain Eukaryota; kingdom Viridiplantae; phylum Streptophyta; class Magnoliopsida; order Malpighiales; family Phyllanthaceae; genus Flueggea; species Flueggea neowawraea. The sequence goes on from CAODLS011261300.1 coordinate 1,259, forward strand.
CCATTCTTGATGCTTTTCTATCAAGTGTTTTGTTTAACCAAAAGGGAAATATACTTAATAAAGTCCAGTAACTTAAATTTCTTGTAACAAATTATGTAGAACTTGTTCAATGATTTCTTTTCTTGATATGATGATGATCTACTTTTGTTTAGGTTTGGTGGAGCTGCCCCTGAACCTCGAAAGGGAATAAGAAGTGGTTATCTTCCAGGCGCAAGTGCATCCCTTTCCTTTAGGTGAAAATTCAACTTGTATAATAATTCTAGTAACTTATGTTATTAAGACCTGCAATGTAGTGATGCTTTAATATATGCTCATCATGTTTCTCCATTTCCTCACTGGATGTGTATCCTGTTTCCTTAACAGACTAGATTGTGAGCTTGCGCTGGTGAAAATGCAGACGTAAATTAGTTTCAAATACCTATTAATTTGATGGGTGACATAGATTTATGTTTTAAAACTCAAAAACGAAAATTATCGAATTTAAGATTCGATCTACAACATCTTCTCTAACTGAAATTCTCTAAATTGAGTGATTAATTTATTCTTATAGTGTTGGATATTGAAAATTCCGGGTTAGATCGATAATGATTACCACAACTATCTAAATTAATTATCTAAACATTATTATTTAAAATTCTACAACAAAATAATAATTTAAAACTATAAATCTTTAAAATTATAAAAATTAAATAAATAATTAAAAATGGCTCTTAGACTTCCATTATTTATTAATCTACTAAAATTTTAATAAATATATCATTAATAAAATTGATACAACTATAAATAATAAGTAATGTTTACTAAACTCATATTAAAACATCAAAAGATCATTCATACGTCAATTAAGTAACAATTCGCACAAAATCCTTCCAAGCAAGGAAATATCATTTCTCAACAACAGAAGCATATACATAGGCAACTTTTCGACTTAGTTGTTGTCTAGAACACTATAATGTATATGATGTTAGATATTTCTCAAACACTCTTGCCTGTAGATGAGCTAAAGAGACGATTTGATCAAGAAGGTTTGGCAGCCATGTCTTATATTCTCTATTATTATTGTCTTTTATTGGTATTTATTTCTTAAACTCATTTCTCAAAACTGATTTTTTGCATTAGTTATGGGATATATAGTGGAATTTAATGTTGTCACTTGACTGAGACATGCGTAGAAATTGCTCAAAATTACATGTGTAGAAATGCATTGACTATGTGGAATTGTGTGCGGTAAATGTTAAACTCTAATAATATATGAAGATAGAAAAAAGGATGCATTGGTAGAGAGGTGGTGATGTAAAGGTTATTCCATTTTGCTTAATTTAAATTGATTCCTTTTTTCTCTAATAACTTTTTTCTCATTTTATATAGGAAAATGTCTTGCAATCCCGAATTGAGCTTACCAATGTCCTTGAAACTTTTACAAAAACTACAAATCCTTCTCCCGCATTCGTTGAAACAACTCTAATTAGTGACGATGTTTAGAAAGACTAGCGATGTTTGACAATATTTTACTAAGAAGACGATTAGTGGAATACCGAAAGCCGAATGCAATCATTGCCATAAGTTACTTGCAGCTGGTACAAGAAATAGAACGCGTGAAAAAGAAGAGTTATGACATAAGGCAAGAGTTGTCATAAAAAAATGTGGTGACTAAGAACAAATAGAATCAAATGTTTGATTAAGACGATGCAAGAATTGATTTGGCATATATAATACTTCACGAGTATCCTCTCTTGATGGTGGAGCATGTTGGGTTTAAGAAATTTTGTGGATCGTTGCAACCATTATTTAAGTGTCCAACACGCAACACTACTAAATATGACATAATGAAGATTTATGAGCATCAAAATTTTGGAGAAGAATGAAAGTAGAGTTGTTGTAACAACCGATATGTGGACATCTACCAATCAAAAGAAGGGATACATGGCGGTTACAACACATTTTATTAACAACTCCTGATGTCCTACAGAGCCAAATTCTAAGGTATAATCTTGACTTCTTTTGTTTTTTACATAATTATTTAAAACAATTGAATTCGTATGATATGCTTTGATTTTCTAAATAGGTTCATATATGTACCTTGCCCACACATCAGTGTTGTTCTAGTGGAATGCTTGTTGGATTGGAGCATTGATAAAAAAAATTGTCAACAATCACTGTTGACAATTGTACAAAAAATGATGCTATCATTCCTAATATCATAGAGAAGTTGGAGGTTAGTCATTCATTGATGTTTGGTTCTATGTTGCATATGCGATGTTATGCTAATGTTGAACATGATTGTGAAATATGGGCTAGATGTCATTAAGGGTGGTATTGAGAAGATAAGGGAAAGTGTTGCTTATTGGACTACCACACCAAAAAGGATTGAAAAGTTTGAGGAAACTGCTAAACAACTTAAGTTTGAATGCACAAAAAAATTATGTTTGGATTGACCTACGAGATGAAACTCTACTTATTTGATGATTCAAATTGCAATGGTGTATAAAGATGTATTTTCCCATTTAAGGCAACACGAATCACAATATAAGAGTTTACCTGGTGAGAGTGAATGGGAGTTTGCAATTAAAATATGTTAAAAGTTGGAAATCTTTTATATTGCTTCGTAATTATTTTCAAGAACAAAATATCCCACTGCAAATTTGTTTTTCAGGAAAATTCGTCTAAATAAGATTGCTTTGAATCAGTGGTTATTAGATTATGATAAGATAATTAGCAGGATGACTGATGAAATGTTAGAAAAGTATGATGCGTATTGGGGCGAGGTTCATAAGATTATGGGTGTTGCTTATGTGTTAGATCCTCGTTATAAATTCTTTGTTTGAGTTTTATTTTCCAAAATTATTTGGGTCAAAAGCTTTTCATCATATCAAGGAAGTTAGGAACCTTTTAAATGACTTTGTTGAAGGTGTATGACAAGACTAAAATTGAAATTTTTTTTGCAAAAGCCTTAACTGGTTCTAGCTCATCTACTCTTGAATAGGATGATAGTGATCTAATGTCATTCATAGAAAGTAAAAAAAGGACCAAGGTGACAATTATGATAAAACTAGATCATTATCTTGAAGATGAAATTTTACCGCATTCTAATGATTTTGATATTCTTATGTGGTGGAAAACAAATGGGGTGAAGTATCCCTTAGAATGCGGCACATGAATATTCTGATGAGCATGACACTTATTTTGATGATATAAAAATGACCTAAAAGTTTCAGGTATTATATTTTATCTTATTTATTGATATTAATAACTATTTTAATTAATTTTTTGATTTATTTTAATGTGTGTGGTTCTATTAGAGAGTCAACTATGACAAATGATTGATTGACCAATAAATCAAGCATGAGAATTCAAGAACAATATTTTTTTGTCTAATATTTTGGTATATTTTGGTCTAACATTTTCTCCACATCAAGAGACTAAAAATAAGAGCTGTAATTTGGAGGTTGCAATGGACATGTTGGAAACAGTGCTCATCTTCATCCTTGTATAGTATTTTAGACTATAATTTTTATATAAATTCTCCATCAAGTGATAGCTTATCAAATTATTATTTCATTAACTACATTAAGTTGCAAATTATAGCTTTATATTATGTTGTGTGAATATAGTAGTTCATATTATCTAGAGTATTTTTTAATCCATTGTTTTAAATTAGTGATATATTATTTTTTATGTTAATTAATTAAATTTAAACCATGGACAAATGGTTGCCTTACTGGTAAACATGTACCCTGTGGGTAAGATACAAGTGGTAATTTTTGTCACCCGCACGGATACAGGTAGGGTATGGGTACATGATATGAACTACGAGTATGTGTAAGAGTATTGATATACCCTACCCATTGCTATCCCTACATAGAAATTCATTTTCACAATGTCTCCCCCTTTTTTGACATCAATGTAAAAGGGACCAAAACATAACAATATCTAAGCAATATTTAGTATAAAAACAATCAAGATCAAAATCAACATCACACCAAATAAAATCCAAACATAATCAAGTAAAGAGAAATTCATTAAGCTAATAATAGTACTTCTAAGATAAAACACAAGTCACTCATGGTTAATCCTGTTGAGTTAAGGAAGACTTGCATTAAGATCCTCTTTAGCTTTGATGTTCAAAAAATATAAGAAATGTTCTATTACGCACACAACCCTTCCATTACGCACGTAACCTGGTTGCTGGAACAAACTAAAGAAGGATTACGCATGCAATAGTGTGTTGCACATGTAAGTGAAACTTGATAAGACATTTCACAATGGCGACTGACCTGTCACAATGGCTATTGAATTGGAATGATTATGGAGTAATTTTCACATCACAAGTTGCGCATGCAATTGGTCAGTTGTGCACGCAAGTCATGCTAAGAGTAATGATGACGATATGATTCAAACCACAACAACTAGTATTCTTTACACAATGGCTAGATCGACTTGGAAGCCTATAAATACACCTCTAACACATCAGCCACTAATACATATTACAAACATTCAACAAGCATAATTCATGTTTTGTGGGTATTCTAAGAGCATTCAGTATTCATGTATAGCCTTTGATTCTCTGTGAGATATTGTGAGCTTTCTATTTGCATTCAAAACAATCCATTTTAAATAAGAAATTCACTTAACCTCTCATATCAAACTCTTGGAGCTTGCCTCTATCCATAGAGTGCCTTTGCGATCTTATAAACATAATCTCCCTTCTCATGATCTTCAAATCCCGAGGTTGCTCCACATATACTTCTTCATTTTTGTACCCATTCAAGAATGCACTTTTCAAATCCATTTGACACAATTTGATTTTCTTGTAGGAGGCATGTGCACATAGTAGTCTAATTACTTTAAGTCTTACCATCGGTGCAAACGTTTCTTTATAGTCAATTGCTTCTTCTTGAGAAAATCCTTGAGCAACAATTCTTGATTTGTTTTTGACAGGTTTTATATTCACATTGTATTTGATTCTAAATATCTACTTTGTACCAATGACCATTTGATCCTTTGGTCTTGGAACTAAAATCCATGTTGTGTTCCTTTCGAGTGATTTTGAAACTCTCTGTGAGATCTTCTAGCTTTTATACCTTCTTTGACATCACCAATGACTTGCTCCAAGTGATGATTTTTTTACATTTTTCCAATCCTTAGGTAGTGAAAGTTGATCACATTGAGCTTTTTCCTTTTCAAGAGCTACTTCTATCTTAATCTCCTTCTTCTTTTCTTCCACCTCATTCTTTGAAGCTTAATTACCTACATCATCATCACAAACAACTTCCTTTCAAGGGGGTGAAATTAATTCATCAAATTTAACATGAATGGATGTTTCTGCAACTCTAGTATTCTCATTATAAACTCTATATGCTTTGGTATGGTTAGAATAACCTAGAAGAATTCATTTATATGATTTACCATCAAATTTGACTAATTGGATTTTACCAATATTTAAAATGAAAACTTTATAACCAAAAGGATAAAAATAAGCAATGTTAGGCTTCTTACCTTTCCAAATCTCATAAGGAGTCTTGTTTTGGTTTCATCTCAAATGCACCCTATTTACGACATAACATGTCATGTTCATACCTTCGGCCCAAAAGTACTTTGGAAGATTAGACTCATTCAACATTGTTCTTGAAATTTCTTCCAAGGTTCTTGCCACGACCTGTAGCTAGCCCGTGACCGGCATACAAGGTGAACCGTCTATGGGAGCCCAACCCATCTCGCATAAGCCTCATGGATCATAACTTACTACCCAAATTCAATTGATTAAAACATTTATTTAATTAAAATATTTATTATTTAAAACATACGATAGAATAAACATATATCATAGATAAAAATATCCAAAACATAAATAAATATCGTAGTAAATCAAAATACATCAAAGTATAAAGGCAACCCAGTAACCAAACAACATTCCCGGTGTAGAGCTCTAACATCATAAATATAAGAGCCCAATCAAAGGGCGTCACTAACAAAATGACACCTCACTGATATCCAATATGCGGAAAAAAGTTGCCGAAGCCAAAAAACGATGAACCTGCATAATATAATCAACAGTAAACATAGAAAGAAAGGGGGTCAGGGCTCAGTGAGGGAAAAAACTCCAGACCGCCTCATATGTGCCTCACAAAGACTGTTTTGAAAATATTTTAAAATACCACATGCAGGTATAGACGTATACATATACATATACATGCTATAAGTAATAGCTTTTTGAAAATTATTTCAAAATTGTTAGCAAGCAAAGCATCTAGCAAGCATGAAAACGTATTTAGTAATCATTTCGATTCTTAAAACATGGTTTCATAGTGAAAACATATAGCTTTGATAAGGGACCATAATCATGGGTGTGCTTGTGGCACCATATAACATGGGTGTGCTCATGGCACCATATAACATGGGTGATGTGGACTCGGCCATTATCATAACAATTCACGTGTTGGATCAGAACACGTGGCTACCAGCATTCCTGGTAGGTGGGATTTCGTAGTACATGTATCATTGGTATACCAAAGGCTACTTCGACCCCGTAGCATAGGTATCCCGTATCATAAAAACAAAATCATAATATTTCATAGAATAAATCGTAGACATGCATTCCATCATTTGAAATCATAAGAAAGATATATAATACATATATATATCCATTTCATAAAACATAAGGTTGATTATAAAAATCACATAATTATTTTATTCATTTAACCAATCCCTAGATTAGTCCATTTTCATAATCATGTTCAACACATCATAAAACATAATAGGAGTTTTAAGACACAGCCTATCCATCTGAAACTGCTATCCACTCACCTAGAAATCCAAGTGCAATCGGCAATCCAGCCCCACTTGCCAGTGGCTGGCCTCGCTGGCAGAAACATGAAGCTGAATATGGATATACATAACATATATAAAAAAATATGGTACTGTGTCCATACCATATGCATGATATGCAAATGCAGACGCAGACTCTCATAACCGCTGAAAACATATATCGAATGTGAATTTGTCACCCTCGATCATAAATCCATAATCATCGTAAAATTACAGTTTGGTTCCCGACAACTATAAAATTACGCCTTAGTCCCTGAGACTTGAAAAATCTCCAAATAGTCCTTAAATTATCCTTAAACTGTCAAGAGGTCCTCCACAAGTTAGAATTCTCAAATTCATCCCTAAACCCTCAAAAATTACTCTTTAATCCTTAACTTCTAAAATTACAAGTTAGTCCCCATAATTCTAGAAATTATAAATCTATACCTAAACTTTTCTAAAATTACATTTCTAGCTCAAGTTTTTGAAATTACAAATCTGACTTCAACTTTCTATAAATTACAAAAATGGCTAAACATAAAGTTTCATTCTAAAAAATAACAAACTTTCGTTTCGATGAATACCCGATGTAACCAATCACCCATATTGCTCTTAAACACCTTTAGAAGCATTAATCTACCATCAATCTCATTAAACAAACTTCAAATCATCACAAAAATCATCAAAACGAACCTCACCCTAGCCAACATAATAACTCATCAAATCTGTAGATTCAAGGCTCCAAACATGTTCCTTTAACCTCAATGAACTCTAATCTAACAAGTCTTACCATCTATTAAATCAGAATCATTAAAAAATTTGAACCGTAGACTCCTTTGGACCAAAATAGATTTTATGAATTAATGCATGAAAGAGATGTTAAATCCAAGAATGAGATGCAATCTTACCTCTTAATGGACAAACCAAGCTCTAAAGTTCCACACGAATTGAGAAAGTTTTGAGTGAATGGGAAGATTAGTAAATGAGAAAGTCGGGTTTGTTGGACACTTTAAAGACGTCTGAAACACATCTCACGTACGTCAATCTATGTCTCACGTACATTAGGGTACCCTTACGTATGTGTCTGGACATCTCACGTACGTTATCAGGGCTCAAAATCAATTCTGGACGCATCAGACCTGACCTCATGTACGTCACCCCAAATCTCACATACTTGAATCATCCTGGAAGCCCAGCTCATGTACGGACACCTCTTTCTTACATACGTGAGTTCTACCTGCCTTAGGTACGTTAGGCTTAGCCTTACGTACGTAAGCTATTTTGTTTCTCCCTTCTTGACTTCTCTTGCTACCGAACTCGTTTCGAATCATTTTCAACACTTAACAACATCCAACCTAACATGATTTCATCATGAGCATGATGCACCATCCACTGGTATTCCCAAAATTACTCCATGCCAAATTCAAAAGCTATAGGGATCATAATTGGAAAGTACGGGATATTACATACTTCCCATCTCAAAAGAAATTCGTCCTTGAATTTCGAAACAGAATAAATCATAGCCAAGATTAACCCCAGATCTCCCAAAACAAACCCAATTCGTAATCTCGAATCAAAATTGGACGGGGTATTATAGCCATGGTCAGGGAAATGGTTAGCACCATGACTGTAGCTCACTACTTCCCAAGATTCTCTCCTTCAGCATGGCCACAGTCAGCACCATGACCGTGGCCCGCTACTACCCAAATTACCGCTTGCTGTGTTTTTGTCTAGTTTTCTTTACACTTTCTTCCATTGATCTTGCAACTTTAAAAACATATTTTTCATCTTATTTCATGCATTCCTCATCTCCCTACACAAAACACAAAAAGAGTATAAATTCATTGACAATTAACTACATTTAGGGCCAAAATGCTATCTATTTATGCTCGAATAACTATGTAACTTTAGCATTTTCCCCAAACTTACTCATTTTCTTGTCCTTAAGCAAGCTAATTCCAATCCCTGGAAATGAATCCAATTCAAATAAAGGAGGTAAGCAAATTCTTATACTATGCAAGTATGTGAGTAAAATGATTAAGAGAGAAATAGCATGCTATTTATTAATCACATAAATCAAACATTGGCATTGAAAATGTAATTTTTCAAGAGTTCACAAAAAATAAAATCCCCTAACCTATTGGCATCTCCAAAGCTTATCTCCCTCTTTGCTAAAATTAAAACACATTGTTCTTTTATAGTAGAGCAAGCTTGGCATTTTCATTCATTCATTTAAACATTAGTGCTTTGTTTCCAATTTCTTTCATTATAATTCCTTTTTATTGCATTCACTCTCATTTTGGGTGCTACAAACAAGTGAGTGAATTAAGAGCTCCTGTGTTTCCACTTATTATTATCAATGAGATATACTTATCATTTATCCCTCGAGGTTGGAGCCCCATGCACTTCTCCTGTTTAGGTTCACCCTCAAAAGTGAAGCATCATCATCAAAGAATTCAATTTAAGCACTTAACCTTTTAATCAAACCAAGCTTACTCTACATTTAACAACATTTAATCATCCTATGCAAAATCATTTAGCAATTAGTTCAAAAGCCTTTTATATGCCACCACTAATAGGTTAACGATATTGATAAATGAACTCCCAACTATGCCACCTAAAAAATGCCAAATTACAAACAAAATTCCTTAAATAGCATACATTCCTCAATTAATCATGTTAAAAGTATACTTACACATTACAAAATTCCTCAAACCAATTCAATTCAAATTCATCCTTTTCAAACTTGATGCATTCTAAAAAGAATTTGAATACAATTCATGCAAAAATTTCAACCATTTTTAACAAAAATGAGCAAAGCAAAGCGTATAAACAAAATTAGCTCAAGGAAGCAATCAATAGCCCCTCCCTCACACTTAGGATGAACATTGTCTTCAATGTTCAAGAATATAAATTCAGATCAAACTGAGCAAACACAAGGAACATGAGGACAAGTTTAATGGCAGCAATAAAGCATAAAGTAAAATGATAGGGTTTAGAAAGCTTCTCTAATTGTCGTTTGCTCGCCTTTGCTTTGTCTTGAGGGCATGAATCCATCGTTGGCATCAAACAACAAAGGTTAGGAAACATAAAATATATACATGCTAGAGTTTGTGAGAGGTATGACATGCATGCATGAATAAATAACCTCTCATATCATTTTTGGCGAAAACATGCAAAAGAAAATCATAAACGTACTTTTACCCTAAAATGCAAACTAAAATTGAAACCTAAATTACATGAAAATGTAAGATAACCATAGTTTAACATCATTGCGGACGAAAAGTAGTTTAATGTCATTTTGAACGTATGCAAAGGAACTATAGTCCTAAATGTGGATCCCTTCAAAGGTCTCAAACGCTTCTTATAAACAATAATGAGTTTATGATCATGCAAAATGATGTCTATAGGATCGAATGAATGAACTTTAGATATTGTAAAAGGACCACACATTGAAATTTTGAGGTTATAAAGAAAATGATTTTTGGGTGGAAAATAATAAACTAATTGTCCCTAAACAAACTCACCCTTAAAAATTCAATCACTCTCTTTGCCTTTTAATTTTTCATTTATGCTCTCAACCCCTTTTTTATCTACCCTTTCTCTTGCAGTAGATTTCTTCTTAAGTTCACTGTCTTTTGGACACACTATGGGTTGCTCTTTAGTTTACTTGTTGCCTTGTGTTGCATTCAAAGGGTTCAATGGTGGAGAATTAGATATCATGCAACATGTCTTTAAAGAATGCACCCTATTTTCATTATGATTATGCAAAGGTGTATGCACACTCTTAGAAACATGAAACTCCTCAATTTCATTCCCCACTCTAAAGGCTATACTTCTTTTTCTCAAATCAATAGTGATTCCCCCAGTTACCAAGAAAGGCCTCCCAAGTATAATGGGGGTGTCATATGCATCATTTATATCTAAAACATAAAAAATAAGCGAGGAAAGAAAACTTACCTACCTTTACCAAAATGTTCTCCACAACTCCAAGTGGGTGCCTTATCAAGCGATCCATAAGTTGGAGCTTTACGATAATAGGTGTTAGCTCTCTAATATCGAGTCTCTTGTAGATAAATGATGGCATGAGATTGACCGATGCACCTAAATTACACAAAGATTCCACCATTGTCAATCTACCAAAGGTGCAAGGAATTCTAAAGCTGACTGGATCCTTGAGCTTTGGAGGTATTTGTTCAATAAGACCACACTACATTCCTCGATAAGTGCCACCATAACATACTCTTCCAATTTTTTCTTATTGGCCACTATCTCCTTCAAGAACTTAGCATAGTTTGGCATTTGGGAAATGGATTCCAAGAAAGGTATGTTCAATTCCAACTTCTTGAACATCTAAAGGAATCTCATAAAATTTGCATCTTTGGGTTAAAGTTTTAGTCTTTGGGGAAATGGGATAGATGGGACATAAAGCTTGACATGATCTTGGGTGGAAGACATTTCTTCCAATTTCTCACCCTTTTTCTCACAACTCTCTTTTCAACTATGGGTTCCCCCCAAAAACTTGGCTCCTTAATTACCTTCCCACTCTTTAATGATATAGTCATCACACACTTCTTAGGATTCACTTAGGATGTACTAGGTAACTTCCCCTTCTCTCTATTCGAAATGGTCTTGGCTAGTTCTCCCACTTGCTGCTTAAGATTTTAGATGGTGACTTGTTGACTTTGAACAATTTGGTCTACCTTAGCCTCGATCTTGCTCATACATTGCATCAACATTTCTTCTAAGGATGCCTTCTTATCTTGGTTGTTTTGTTGTGATAGCGGTTAGGGTTGTTGTTGTTGAAAATGTGGTGGTCTAGGTTGCTACCCTGGGAATCCCATAGGTATATGTGGGTTTGTGGTGGTGGGATGTTTCTAAGTAAACTTTGGGTAGTTACCCCAACTCAAATTGTAAGTATTTGAGTATGGGTCATTCCTAGAATATCCCCTACAAAATTCACTTTGTCACATTCAACACCCACTCCTCAGGCCACCCCACAATTCATTTCATTATGTCCCAACACTACACAAAAACTACATTGCTCCTTAACTATGACATTGACATTAAGCAACAAATTCATCTTCCTTGACAATTCATCAACCTTTGAAGCTAAATCAAGAGAAATGGAAATACTTACCTCATGAATTTTGATTCTTCTTCTCTTAACATCTTTTTTTGTGAATTTGTTGCCAACATCTCATATATGTCATAAACCTCCTCGGTCGTCTTCTCTCCAAAATAACCACCCGAAGCGGTATCCACCAATGTTTGCCCATACATTGTCAACCCATCATAAAAGAATTAAGTCAATATTGCTAAAGAGAATTGATGATGAGAGCATTGACTCAATAGTAGCTTGAAGTGTTTCATGCATCATGAAATGGTTCTTCCTCCAATTTTGAGAATGAGCAAATCTTGTTTCAAAGTTCAATCGTCTTTTGCGAAGAATACCACTTCATCATAAATATTTCATAGATCTCTTCCTAAGTACCAAGTGACCCTTCTGGCAAATTGATCAATCATATCTTTGCACGGTCCTTCAATGTGTAGGGAAAACACCTCATCATTAACTCATTTTTGGTCAATCTATGAAGAGGGAAGGTTTGGATTGTGGTTTAAAAATCCCTCAAGAATATGAGCAGATCCTTCGATGGCAAACCATTGTAAGATGACAACATACTAAAATGAATGCTCTTCAATTCATAGTTCCCTGTTGTCGGGCTCAATCTAATGCAAGAAGGTGAAGCTTCATTCATTGGCCTTTGTATGTCCTTATATTCATGTGACCCGAAAATTGGTTCCCATTAACGCGTCGTTGGGTGTGCCCAAATATGGCATTCTCAACTCCATCTCAAGGTCTAGGTATACCCTTCATCCTTGCCCTTTTTTAGTTAGATCGATTTGCTCTCAAAACCCTTTCTATCTCTGGAATTGAAGAAATAACCTCTTGATTTTTCAAACTCTTAATGCGTCTCAAAAGCATAAATTCTTACACGTGCAAAAGAAACAAACAAGTAAGCAAAAAATAAAAATAAAAATAACCAAAATAAGAACGTTGTTTCCCGATAAAAACAACCAAAACTTGATGGGCTTCTCGCAAATGCACGAGAATCGATTGTAGTAATAAAAACTTAAGGAGTATTCCTCGGGTGTCGAATCCATATGGAACATGTCTAATTCTAGTCAAATAAGAAAGCAAAAGCGAATAAAAACATCAATTGTTTGTTTTGGGGGGTTTGGAATTAAAAGCAAGCAAGAAATAAAACACAAGTACTCAATAACAAAAAAATGTCAGGGCTTTTGAGATAAAATCAAGGATCTAGTTGCCTAATAGATGAAATTGGGTTTTAAGAAATGGGTGTGAGTTTTCTCTCTAGATAAATCACCAAAGGCCTCTCTCAAGATCACTCAAATTATGCCGACACTTCTTGGGTGGGTACTTTTGGCCTTACCTAGCCAAATTAGACCGTTAGGATCATAAAGGAATTTCATCGAACACCTTGTAGGAATTAAGTATATCTACTCCAATACTCAACAAGTTTTATGCTTATGACCTAACCCAAGCTTCATTTTTCAATCCATCACTTGGGTTTGTCAAAAACAACATTGTGGTAGTTATGCACAACATCATTCAATCAATAACAAGTCATAATATAATCACCAACAATATATTTAGTAACAAATGCATCAATAACAATGAATATAACAATAAAAACACAATACCCATAAAAATAATCATCCATTAAAGCAACATCAATCCAATGTTTACATCTCTAATATCCTAACACTATCGTAATTATAAATCAAATCATAAAACGAGAAATAGAAAGCCTAAACATAATTTCCAAACAAAGAAAAAGAAATAAAAGGACAGGATAAACCTTCTCTCAATAGGTGATGAAAACCTTTATCAATTCCTCTTCAATGCTTGACTCTTCCTTGGAAATGGATGAGAGAATGATTCTCTTTCTTAATGTGTAAGTGTCCAAGGTTGCCTAAAATGGGGTGGATGAGGTATATTTATAGTCCTCTTGGTCCCTCACAAATCGTAACATCCTTCCAAAAATGCCCTTTGAATAAGCTGTGGTCCCCACTTGATTTGTCCTTTTCTTCCATCACTTTTCTCTCCCTTTAGGAGGCCATGGTCAGCACCATGACCGTGGCTTGCTACTGCCCAAAATTCTCTCCTTTAGCATGGCCATATGATAGTGTGCACATAAAACTTTGTGTCATTTGGAAACAAAACCGACCTAAAATTCCTTTTGTCCCATTTGTGCGTGTAATACACGGTATTATGCGCGTACTACCATGTACCCACTTAAATACCCAAAATCTTCATTTCCCTCTCAAATCCAAAAACCAAATCCCTAACCTAAAATTCATTGCCGCTCTCTCTTTCCCACAAAATCTGAACATCTTTCTCACCAAAAATGAAAACCCACTTTTTCTCAAACACTTTTTATCATAATCTTGTTTAGATCTCCCTGTCTTCAAACCCTAACGCACTTACTATAATCCATAATCTCATGTAACATTGATTTCCTAGATGGCACTGAAGAAGAAAGAAGTTTACACCAAAATGAGTCATGACAAAAGAGTTCCTAAGAAAGAAGAATCTTCAAAAGGGAAAAAATGGGCTCGAGAAGCTCCAAAAAGGCAATTATTCACCAAAAAGGGTGTTCATGTCACTTTAACCTTGAAGAAAATAAAGAAGAAGGGTGTAGTGATTGAAGAAGACTTTGACACATTGAAGTTCAGAGACCTTAAAGCATCAAGATTATATTATCACCTTGCTCAAGTAAAGGATTCTAACTCACATGTGCTTGATTTTGGATCTTTGAGGGAAGGAAGATTAGAAATTGAAGATGATTTTAGTAGGTATGGTCTCCAAAATTTTTGCACTATCAGTGATGATTACTACACTAAAATGATGAAAGAATTTTATGCCAATGCAAGAGAATGGATAAATAACGATGAGAATGATGGCATGGGGTATGGAGACTATGAAGTCAGTAGGATAGTGAATGGTTGTGAAATGATTTGTCACTAAAGAGTTACTCCATGAGCTCTTTGGTTTGTCTAAGCGAGGATGTCTAATGAAAGAAAAGGGAGTGGAGGAGTTCTTTGATAAAAATGGGAACAAAATTGGAGTAGACATTGAGGAACTCAAGAAGTGGATGTTGGAAAGACACAGGGTGGTAAAAGTGGAAGCAAAAACTCTAGGATCGATTTCCCACTAGCTTCAAAAGGAGAGTATGCCCTTTGGAAGTCATCTCACTAGGATATTCCAACATTTCGATATTAGCTTTGAAGGCTATGAATCCAAACCAGTGATTGAAACGAAGAAGATTCGGACTGAATCAATTAGGGGAATGAAACTGTATGGAAATGTTGATAGAGGGTATGTGTTTCACCTTATTGCAATATCCCGTTCGTTT
>CAODLS011261315.1:0-13384 GCA_948243855.1 Flueggea neowawraea
TTTACCCCCTTCTTATGCTTATAACATGTATATTATATATATATATATATATATATATAGATAGATAGATAGATAGATAGATAGATAGATAGATAGATAGATAGATAGATACTCTATATATGTTGTATAAATGAAAAAAAACAACAACTGGATGATTCGAACCCTTGTCTAAAGGAAATGTTACACGCCCTCACCACCTCGTCTACAACATTTTATGCATACAATATTTATTATATATATACTCTGGGTCCGGCCTAATTTTGAAGAACCCAGGCCCGGCCTGAAATTTTCTTCTGGCCTATTGTTTTGGCCCAACCTTGCCCTACGGGCTAAAAACTTGAGCCCATGCACTTGTTTGTGGCGGGCCGGGCTTAAATGCGCTGGACTAGTAGCCTCTGGAAGTCCAAATGATGCGTTACTCGAGTGAGTGTCTTCAAGTTACTCGAGTGAAATAAATTGGGTAAATGTTACTTGAGTGAATGGATTGTTTACTCGAGTGAGACGTTGACGAAGTGAGAAATTCATCCAAGTATCAAAAACCATTTTGTTCATCATCAAAACCTAAAGGAACTTGAATATTAACCACCTTTGATTCAACAGTAGTTAAAGTGGAGGTCGCAGAGTTAATCCTCCTGATAGGGGATAATGTTGTGCACATGGAATATTTGAGGGCTTAATGGCCTTAATTAACAGTCAGAGATTAAAAATCTGATTGGGAAACAAAGACTTATTGCTTTGGAAGTACTTGAAATTATGGTTCGTAGTGAAAATAAAGAGAAGGTTATGAATGGTTTGGAATTGGAAGGATGGCAGGTTATTGATAACTATTGTGAGGCGACTTTAGGAAGACCCTGGTTATTATTTGATCCAACAATGTGCTTAATTCATGTGCAGTTGGTTACCTCACAGTTAATTCATTGTAGAGTTGAAATTGCAGGAAGAGGGGTTTTGTTTGGTCTATTGTACATGGGTCAAATGGAATAGCTAATTAGAGAGAATTATGGAGCTCTCTGAATCATATTGCAGCTAGCATATGTGATGCATAGTCGGTTCACAGATATTTTAAAGCCATTTTGAGTAATCAGGAAATAGGGGGCGGGCATTTTCAGTAATGTAGTTTAATATAGCTATGGAGTTATGGTTGCTATTACACATTGACAAGCAATCAGTTAGGTGCATATAAGATTTGGCGGAGGAAACTGGTAAACAAATTTTGTTTCAATTTTATAATTTATGGGCTCAACATCCAAATTTCATGCACATAGTTCAAGAGACTTGACGATGCACTATCCAGGGAAGCACAATGTACAGGGTTCTGAAGAAACTTATGCTGGTAAATAAGGAGCTGAAGAAGCTTCATAGAAGAGAATATTGGGATATTTCCAAGAGGGTGGAAGGTAGAAGGAACCTATTGTTAACATTACAATTAGCAATCCATAGTGAACCTTTGAATGAATATTTACAAAAGGAAGAACAAGTTGTTATCATGGAATTCAAGTGGCTACAAGCTAGTGAAGAAAACTATTACAAATGGAAATCAAGAGTAAATTGGGTATAACTAGGGGATAGTAACTGATGTAGGTTAAATTTACATATAAATTCAAGCAAGAATTTATCTATTTTCATCCTTTAAATCATTCTTTTGTGATGGAATTCTTATAAAATTTAAAATGTTTGTAGGATGATTTAAATTGGAGAAAAGCAAGTGAAAAAAGGGGTAAAAAAGATGAACAATAGAAAGGCCTCAAGCGAACCCGAGAAAAGATGAAGAAAATAGAAGAAAAGAGGCAAAAAGGAATGCCACGGCCATGGTGGCCAAAGGCCACGACCTCAGTAGATGAGAAAAAGGGACGCGAGCATTGACGAAGAATACCACGACCGTGATGGCCAAAGTGCCACGGTCGTGGCATGTTGCGGAACAAAGCATGATAATCGACGAAGAATGCGACGGCCGTGGTGGCCAAAGTGTCACGGCTGTGGCCAATTATGAAATGCAGCATGCCATTTTTCGAAAGTTACCACGACTGTGGTGGCCAAGTGCCATGGTCGTGGCAAAGGAAGAAAGTTGGCAAGCTTGTAAAAAAATTGCCACAGTTGTGGTACTCATTCACCACGGCCGTGGTACGCTGACGCTGAAAAGAAAAAGGGGTTGCGAGAAAGGGCAAACAAGTAGGGACCAAAGACACATTCTAGGGGCATTTTGGAGAGAATCTTTAGAGGGTTTTGAGATCACATGTAGGGGTATAAATACTCCTTTTATTTTCAATTTTGGGGGGATGGGAGACATACATTCTCTAGACTTAAAAACATTCTCTTTGTGTTTCAATTTTTAGAGAGCTTTAATTAGGGTTTGAAGAATCAAGGAAGTTTGAAGGTCTTGAGCAATCTCTCTCAAAGTGGCATTGAAGAGGGGCTATTGACTTCTATCTCTCCTTTATTTCTCCATCTTTTAGCTTGGTTTCAATGCTTTATTTGTATTGTTATTCTTGTTTTATGTTAAGTATGATAGCTTAGATCTCTTGTTAGGACTTAAAGATGTAAGCTATTGATGAATATTTGCTTATTAATGAATGAGTATTGTGTTTTATGTTCTTAATTTGATGTTTGCCCATTAGAATTGATTTAATGACTTGTTTTAATTGACTATTGTTGAGATTGATCACCTTAATTGTAGTTTAGATAATCCTAGTTGATGGATTGAAAGATGAAGGCAAGGAGAGGTCAACTTGCATTAAACTTGTGTGATTTAGGATAGAGATATACCTAGACCTATAAAGTGTTCGATGAAATTCCCCAATGGCTTAATGAACCTAATTTAGCAAATTGAGGCCGAGAGAACCCTTTTTCTAAATGTAGGTATGACTTAAATGACCTTGAGAGAGGCTTTAGGTTAGCTTGATAGAGAGAACACTCATTCCCAAAATCCCATTCATTAATAGCAAATAGGAGTCTTTAGCCGAATTCTCGATAGTTCTAACGCTTTTGTAATTAATTGTTAATCATTTTTATTACCAATTGTTTGCTTTAAATTACAAAATCCCAAAAATCCCAATCATGTTATTTATTGCTTTTCTTTCAAGAATTGATTACATTTAGTACTCGTTCCCTTGAGTTTGATAACCTTGGAATAATTCCAAGTAAAACTACATCGATTCTAGTATGTTTGCTAGAAGTCGGTCAGTAACACTAAGTTTTTTCTTAACTCTATGAACATCCACAGGGCAAGAAATAAGATATCTTGACTGAGATTAGAGAATGGCAGGGAAGTCGTGGACCCAATGGAGATTCATGAGGCTATGATGGGTTTTTACCAAAAAAATTGTGTGTTACTATTCTGGAAGAGAGCATATGAGGCTTGATATTTTGTAGAGTGGCCCAATAGTGTTAGTGGAAGAGGAGGAGTTATTGTGTTCATCTGTTATAGACAATGAAATTAAGGAGGCGATTTGGGATATTGTGGAGGACAAAGTGTCGGTTGTGGATGGTTTCCATAGCTACATCTTCAAGAAATGTTGGCAAGTGGTATGGGCTGATGTCACTGAAGTAGTATGTGAATTTTTTAGCACTGGTAAGATTCTAAAATAGTTCAAATCTATAGTTCTAACAATTATCCCGAAGGTAGCACACCCAATGGAATTAAATGACTATAGGCCTATTGTGTGTTGTACTGTATTGTATAAGGTAATTACAAAACTTTTGGCAGCCAAGTTGAGAAAATACTTCCAAGATTGATTAATCTTGCCCAGTCTGCGTTTGTCCTGGGAATGAACATAGTTGATAATGTGCTTATGGCTCATGAACTGCTGAGGAACTATCACAGGAGTGAACATTCTCCCTCATGTGCTCTGAAAGTAGATCTACGAAAGGCTATGACATTGTTATGTGGGACTTTGTGGAGGAGGTTTTATTGGGTTTAAATTTTCCTGAACAGTTTATTAAGTGGATCATGGCTTGTATCAACACCCCCTATTATTCAGTAGTGATAAATGGAGCACTTGAAGGGTTTTTTTTCAGGTAAAAAAAGGGTTAAGACAAGGGGACCCAATTTCAGCATTGTTGTTTGTGCTTGTGATGGAATATCTGTCTTTTCATTTAATGATGCCTATGTATTTTAAATTTCATTATGGGTGTAGGGAATTGAGGTTGAACCATTTGTGCTTTGTTGATGATTTATTTGTTTTTAGTGGGTATGATTGGTCTTCTCTCGAGAGTATTGCTTTTATTTTGCGGCATTTTCGAGCGATGTCTGGATTACAAGTTAATGAAAGAAAGAGTGTTGTATTTTTCAGTGGAGTGGGGTAGATTGAGAAGCAGGCGACTTTGAGCATTCTGAAGTTTGTTGAATGGGAACTACCAGTTAAATATTTGGGTGTGCCTCTGGTTTCTACAAGGATGAAAAAAGAACATTGCAGAGAGATCATTGATGAAATGACGCCCGAATAAATGGATGGGCAATAAGATTCTTATCTTATGCAGGACGATTGCATCTGGTGAATTCTATTTTACAAAGTATGCAGGTATACTGGTGTCGAATTTTTATTCTTCCTAAAGCTATGCTTAAAGAAATTGATACCAAATATCGACAGTTTCTTTGGCATGAGTTGAAAGAGAATAAGAAAGGGGGTATTGATATATGGGACAAGGTGTGTCGACCGAAGGGTGAGGGAGGGCTGTGAATTAAAGATTTGGATGTCACGACCCATTGTGAGCTCGTGATCGGCGTATAGGGTGAACTATATGTGGGAGCCTGAACAATCTCGCACAAGCCTCAGAGATCAGAACATACTACCCAAATGATTCAGATTATCAAAACATTTAATAAAACATTTCTTATACAAAAACATGATAAAACATATATGATTTTATAAGAAATCAAATATATGAATAAATATGAGGAATCAATGTAAACATATATCAAAAGCCAAAATGGCAACCCGGTAACCCAACTATATCCTGATGCGGAGCTCTAACAAAACAAAAGATGAGCCCGGGCAAAAAGAGCATCACTAACCAATGACGCCTCACTGGTGACAGGGATGCAGAATAGTTTTCGAAGCCAAAATTTGTGAACCTGCTTAATAGGAATCACACAATGGAGAAACAAAAGGGGGTCAGAGTTTAGTGAGGAATAACACTCCAGATCGCCTCATACGTGCCTGACAAAGACTGTTTTGAAAACAGTTCAAAACTACCATAAATAGGTATATATATATAATAGATTTTCAAATCATTTTGCAAAGGTTCGCAAACAAAGCAATCACATATACAGAGGCGTATAAAACAATTTTCATTTTTAGAGTCATAACATATGTACAGACATATGTGACCAAATCAGAAGGCGTGAATCTCACACTAATAACAGAGTATGTGGACTCCACCTCAATCAATATCAAATCATGTGTTGAATCAGAACACATAGCTACTGGTAACCCTGTTAGCTGGGCTTATCAAAGCGTCGGTATACCAAAGATCACGTTTATCCCCGTAACGTGTGAGTCCCATATCAGAAAACAGAAATCATACTAATATATATAGCATGGAACAAAATATGTGTAGAAGCATCAAAATCAGAAAAAGGAGATATATGGTACGTATATATCAATTTTAAAATAGAGAATCCTGATTAATATATATAATCAGTTTATCATTAGCCAATCCTTAGATTAGTCAATTTCTAAAGTATGTGTCGAGCACAACAAAAACATATACAGTCCGAGACACAGTCTATGTGTCTGAAGCTGTTATTCACTCACGTGAAAGTCCAAGTGCAAACACCTGTCAGGCCTTACTCGTCAGTGGCTGGTTTCTCGGGTAAGAACAGGAAGCTGAGCAAAACAAATATATATCGATAGATATATCAAAAGCAAATCCAAATGCGGTACTGTGGTAATACAAAATGCATGATGAGCAAATGCGGACTCTCGAAAGATCCCAAACGATCCATATCGAATGATAATTTATCACTCTAGATCCAAAATCCAATCTCCACGTAAAATTACATTTTGGTCCTCGATAAGTGTAAAATTACACTTTAGTTCCCGAGACTTCACAAATTATAAAATAGTCCTCAAACTATTCTAGAATAGCTAACTAACTTTTCTAAGTAGTCAGAATCCCAAATAAGTCTCCGAACTCTCAGAAATTGCAAATATACAAAATAAAAAAAATGACACATATTGGTCCCTCAGAACCATGGCTAACTCGAGTTAGCCAAAGTGCTTACTCGAGTTATCTAGCCCATGATTTACTCGAGTTAGACAAGGAGCTAACTCGATTTACCCACTGCATGACTAGCTCGAGTTGGCCAACGACTTACTCGAGTTATCCACCTACCCAAAATTTTCAGAAATCGATTAACTCAGATTTAACCGATGGAAATCGATACCAAACACCCACATTGGCTCTAAACAACCTTCTGAACATGAATCCATGCTCAAACTCATCAAAACAACTCGAAATCATCCTAGATCAACCAAAAAAATGAATGGTTTCAAATCCATTTCAAGAACATTCTTGATTCTAAGGATTTCGAGCCATCACTAGGGGTTTCTAGACTCCCAACACCCTGAATAAACAAACCCAAACAACCAAAACAACATGAACAACACAAACAACAACTTATGATCAATTGTTTAAAACCCTAATATGAACATTCTTGCAAGAATGATGAAAATAAAGTAAAAAAGAGTTTGGAAGCTCAATCTTACCTCAAGGAGTGATTTGGAACAAAGGAGAATCAGCGTAAATGTCTCCTGAATAGAATGAGAGTGATCTAAGTGAGATATGAGAGTGAGAGCCAAATGGAGTCGGGCGAGGTATATTTATAGACCCTAGCTCTAACTCGAGTTAGAGGAATCCTTACTTGAGTTAGGCATAGCTAACTCAAATAAAAACTCTTGATAACTCGAGTTGAGCTACTCAGAAACACGACCCAACACATGGCTTACTCGAGTTACCAACTGGCTCACTCAAGTTACACACACCTCATCTTACTCGAATTATCCGTGGGTCATCTTACTCGAGTTACACAGAATCTAACTCGAGTAATCCCACAAAACCACTAATCACTCACACAACACTCCAACAACCAAAATCAAAATATAACTGAATGGAACACTATAGGGAATCCGATCACGACTCGATGGGGTATTACAGATTTGGAGGCATGGAATAAAACGGTTGTTGGTAAGAAAGTTTGGGAACTTGTGGCGTTTAAAATGTCTTTATGGGCACAATGGATTACTCGACTGAAACTGAAAGGGCTCAGTTACTGTGGTGTGATTAAACCACCTGATTGTAGTTGGAGTTGGGGACATTTGTTGTAGTTAAGAGGTGAGATTAAACATCTATTTTCTTATGTAGCAGGGAATGACAATAATTTTTTGTTTTGGAAAGATCTTTCGCTACATGGGCAGGCTGTTCAAGACATGTTTCCAGCAGTAAATATTCAGGACACCAATGTGCCAAAAGTTGCCAAAACTAGAGATGTGAGGAGGATAGGAAGATGGGTCTCACCGGATCCTTTAAATGAAGAAATGGACCTAGCATGGAACTATATAATCAATTACATATTGATAAAACAAGGGAGGATGCTATTATTGGAAACCAAATGTATCTGGAACTTACTCCGTTAAGAGTGCTTGGCATGAAAGGTTTGACAGTCTTATGGAGTCAACCGCTTTGGGAAAAGGGCAAATTCCCAAGCATAGTTTTATTGTCTATGTAGCTATTAATAAGTGGTTAACTATTAAAAATAGGTTGGTCAAATGGGGATTTGTGAATTGTGACAGTTGTGCTTTATGTTCTTCTGATTCAAAATATATTGATCACCTCTTCTTTTCTTGCCCCGTAACTATGCAAGTTTGGAAGGAGTGTTACATAAATGTTACATTAATCGGACACCTTTAGCATGGAGGCGTGAAGTTAGCTGGTTTTTACAGAAGACTAAAGGTCGAAGCCGATGTCAGGTATGAAGAGTAATCTTTAATGCTACTATTTATCGGCTTTGGATGTAGCACAATAGCGTGGTTTTTTGAGGTGAACAATTTTGTGTAAAAAAATGTTTAGCTAGGATTTTTTCATGAGTAAGATACAAATTCCAAGTGAATAGAACATTGATAGAGATATAGTTTGAACATGGGTTGATTTATGCATAGATGGAGGTGTTCTTGTTTGAGTTTTCACATGTTTTTTTTCCTTTCTCCTTCTATGTTGCAATTACTCTTCCCTCTCGGACCACGTGATGAGTCTTCACCTTGGTAAGATTAATTGGGGCATGGAATGTACATAGAGATCATGTTTAGAGAGGGATTTGTATAGGAGTATGATAATTGCATTGTATAATTGTATACATCTTTTGAAAACGAAAGAATTTATATATTTTCGCAAAAAAAAATGATCATTCAGAATTACAAATACGTCATTTGCTCATCTATAAAGAGCTCGTACATCTCATTTGCGAGGTAAGACTCATTTTTATTTCATACAAACTCTGAATTTATTCCTAAGAACTAAACATGAGCGTCTGAATGGATACAGTTCCTATCCCTTATACTTTTTGTCTAGACAGGATTTCTTGGAGCCTAGACGACCAATCTTAGGTAAAAGAAAGAGTTTAGGATCCTTGAGCATAGAGACTAGAGTTGTTGACTTGAAGATCAGTCTAGAAAATGTTTTTAATGATTTTTTTTCAAACGCAATATATCTAAACTCATGGGTAATTTGCGCTAATTGAATTGTAATAAATTCTGTGGCATTCACATAATCAAACTGGTCATGCTTGGCTAATTAAAACAAACTAGAAAACGTTTTCAATTAACCTTTTTTTCTTGTTTATAGAATCTTATAGTAATCATGTTCTTGAGAACTTTTTACATAATTAAACGAAAATAATTTTAATTTTAACGGTGCATTTCTTCCACGAATACAACGTATTTTGAATCCTATCCAAGAATTTTATTTAGAAATTCGAACTCAAAATTAAGGAAGACAACTCATTGTATGATCTTAACAGTATCATTTTGGTAGAATTTATAACACGAGTTAATTGAGATGTCTTGTTTATGATATCGGAATCAATGGAGCTTTCCTTGTCAAAACAAAAACCCAACAAGAAAACTAAAAGAACAAAAATTTGTTCTGCATAGTTTTTTTTTTTCCAACAAAACAATCCGCTGTATGAGAAAAGCTCCAGTCAGTTTCCAAATATAGATAGAAAACCCAAAAAAATTATATTCGAATTGCAGCACATAATGCTGTTTCAATCAATAAATCTACTTAGACACGGATTGAAGAATATGGCAAACATTTTTGTCTCATAGGAAGAATAAATCTACGGTGATCTATGTCGAAGGTTATTGTCTGAACACTTTGCTAATTATCATCATTTCCAATCCAAAATTCGATTACCATTTTTGACCCGCGCATATTGTTTGGTTGGTTTGTAGGTCAATCTCATCAAAATGACCTCTAAGCACATTCGATGGTTGGGAATTCAGATCCAATGAGATGCTAGATTTGACACGATGTGAATGTTTCTTTTGATGGGTCTATTTCGTTGTGTTGATGCAAAACAAGAAAAACGTTTTTGTAATTTTTCTGAAACTGGTCACTTGTTGCTGTCATCGTGTGGGCTACATGTTTGTCAAAAAATACTACAATAATTCTTTAGAAATGATGACACACAATTCACTATTAACACTTTCTCTCTAATTTATTAATAAAGTATTCAAATATATTTTATCTACCAAGTTACAAGATAAATTAAATCAAAACATGATATAAAATATATTATTATAAAGAGCAAACTCGAGGAGTCTATTGATGATGCTCTAACTAGAGAAATTTACGCAGGATTATCCAAAAAAAGAATTGCAAATTACAAGCACACAGTTTAGATTTTGGTTTCCAAAATTTATTTTTCATATTTACGCGTCTAGTTTTCCAAGTTTAATATTTCGTACGTATGGTCCTCCAACCTTAGTCCAACAAGCACATTGTTTTTATTATACTATATTTTTTTTTAGCTTTTTTTATGGATACTTATTATGTGTATTTTTTTATTTATTTTGTTTTAATTTTGTTTCAAACTTTATATATATAGAAGCAAAGACTCAATAATCAATGATCGCTGCCGAGACATCCCAACTAAGTTGACATCTTTTTAGCGTTCTCTTCATATTCAAGAGCTCAGAAATCTTATTAAGATAAAAAGAAAATGAATAAGTAGGTTACAAACTGTCCCAAGACAAGTATTGACAAAGCTAATGAAATTGAAAACGTTCCAACATATTTAGGTGATCATAAATTGAAGATCTACAAAAATCCGGGTAATCTTGCCACCAGTGAAGCTCTAACAAAGATCTGCCATGATTTGCCAATATATCAGCAACAACATTGCCTTCTTTGTAAATACGGGAAACCACAATGTGCATTTGTGCCAAAACAACTAAACATTCTGACCATTCAAGTTGAAACTTCCAAGGAACGGAGTCGCCCTTCGGCTTGAAAAGTTGCACAACAAAGGATGAATCACTTTCAAGTCAAGGGTTAGTCCAACCCATTTGTCAGGCCTTCTTTATTGTGAAAATAGTTGCCTGTAATTTAGCTTCAAATGCCAAACATGGTCCAGTAGAAAAAAGAAAAACAACCCATTGGAAATCCTCTTTTGTTGCGGAAGACTCCTCCTGCGCCAGAGGTATTTGTTGTGGTACTATAAGAACCATCAGTGTTTCGAACTTAAAATGTTCATAGTATAAGTTAAAAAATGAAATTTAACGTTTTGCTTCAGACATGCGCGACCCACACCTTTTTGAGTTTCTACATTGTTGCCCCTCGATTTTCTATTGTTATTTTTTGTTTGATTATGTGTTATTTCTTGTTGGTTCAATTTTTTTAACTTAAAAAATACATGCCACGAGTGATGGTTCCAAACCAGAGAGTTCATTAAAAAAACATAAAAACAGCATGAAAAATAGACTAAAAATAAAATAAAGAAACATTCTGAATGAAACTGAACAAGTGAGATTCATTTGGTGAAAAGTAAAATTAAAAATCAAAAGAAAACATAATAAAAAAAACTAAAACAAGAAATAAAACAAAATAGAAAATGCAAATAGAAAAAAAAAACAACTAAATTGGATGGGTGTATTTTGGAAAACAAAGCAGCACACTTTTAATTTAAAAAAGAGAGCTCATAATCCCAAAGTTGGACGCGCCCGCTTATATATATATATATATATTTGTCACTATAGATACGTAAATGGCCCTTTTAACTATGCTCCAGCATTTTGCAATGGCACAAGTTTTAGGCCCTCTAATTTGGTTTAGGTCAGCCTACCGATGTATTACATGACTTTTTTCATTTCAAGTTTCGTTTTCATGCACACGAACGCCCTGATTTTCTCTCTGCAAATTTCGATTCCTTCTCAGGCATCCTGATTATTATTTTTTAAACATTTTGTGATGTTTTGACTCAGCTTGCTCCACTCTTCATCTCCAAACTAATCTAACCTACTCCACCCATGTCGTCTTCATCGCCCCAACACCTGCAATGCAAAATCCTGAAGACGATTCGCAAACTCGACAAGAGCGAGTTGGGCATCAAACTGCATCAATACAAACTCGTAATCGAACCCAACAAAATGATCTAAAAGATTATGAACAAGAATACGAGATGGTATTTGGGTTTTATGGGCACCTTAGCTACAAACCTCATAATCAACACAAATACTTTCTTTTGGTTTGATATGAACTTATACAAATACATGGAGAAACGATTAATGCTACTAGTTTTAGACTAAATTCATGCTACTCTTTTATGGCTTCATGTGACATTTTGATGTATTGAGGATTTTGCACCTCTTTTCTATGTACAAAACTCTACTGATTAGTCCCTAAATTTAATTTTGTATGGTAGACATGGATGGGATAACGTAATTTTGTGCATTAAGATTAAAATCGATTGAAAATTGTCTTGAAATATTTCTCGTTGTATTTTTTATTTTTAATCTTTTGGTTTTCAATTGGTTTCCCTGACAACTTTATGTTGGACATTATGGAAGAATCGAAATGTGGTGGTTTAAGAGGGTGATGAGTAGCTAACATGAAGGGTGATTGTGAGACTGTAGGTATTTTACGGAGTTGGAAAGAGGCTCATCAACGCTTTATTAGAGCTGGTGGGTAGAGAATTGGTAATATAATTTGAGAGAAGTGGAGCAAACCGAAGGTAGGTTGGACCAGACTGGAAGGTTTGTGGGAGGATTTGCATTTCTAGTTATAGGCAAACTGATCCAAAATTGGTTGAGGCATTAAGAGTGGGGGAGATGTTGCCTTGGATAAAAAATAGAAGATGATCGCACATCGTGGTCGAGTCAGATTGTTTGGCAGTTGTATCTGCATTCAATTCTACTAATGCGTTTTAATCTATTGCTGGTTTGATCGTTGATTATTATCGTCATTTGTTATTAACTTTTAGAGATGTAGAGTTGAATTTATTCGTTGATCTGTAAACTTTGCAGCCAATTCTATGTCAAGTCTTCAAGTTTGGGGGTTCACTCTGTCCAATTGTTTTCTCACCAATTTCGACTTTTGATTGGATGCAATAAAATCTCTTTTCCTTTGGTGTAAAAAATGATAGTATATCGTATTGAAAAATTTTTGTCTAAATTTAGCATATGTGTCCATCCATATACCAAACCAATTAATAATTAATATGATGAGCAGTGTATTGTTTTGTACCGGAGCAAAATATTTGGCGCTTCTTACCGGTATCGTATGTCCTGCTCTTTGATTAAATCATACACTTTTCCAAACAAGCTCACTAGTCACCAGCGTCCCTAGAGCACTTCTCATAAAAAGGTTTGGAAGAACACGTGTAAACATCAATCGCCTCCTTAATTAAGCCTCTCAATTAAAAAATGTCGCACCCACTAATACAGAAACGGACGAAACCCAATAATAAATAAATAAATATATTTTATATATAAAAATATGGATGTAAAAAATTTAAAAAAATATATAAATACACTTAAATATTTTGTTATATATTAGATATAATATTATATTAAACGTTCAAAACAAGTGTTTTGTTATACATTAGGTATTCTAATCCAATTAGAAAATATGTGTAATACCCCGAATAATTTTATAATTATTTTTTGGATAATTATATTTGGAGTAATTATTTTGAATAATTATTGGTGGAAAATTAGTTTTGGGAATAATTATTTTTGGATAATTATTTGTGGAATAATTATTTTTAAATAATTATTTTTAATAAATTTCGGTAAAAATTTGAAATAATATTTTTTGGTGTTAATGTGATTTTTGAGGTATATTGGGTAATTAAA
Source organism: Flueggea neowawraea (assembly GCA_948243855.1). Taxonomy (NCBI): domain Eukaryota; kingdom Viridiplantae; phylum Streptophyta; class Magnoliopsida; order Malpighiales; family Phyllanthaceae; genus Flueggea; species Flueggea neowawraea. The sequence continues at coordinate 13,350 of CAODLS011261315.1, forward strand.
TTAAGTGGAAATTGGTTAGAATTGAAAAAAAGAAA
>CAODLS011261595.1:0-16410 GCA_948243855.1 Flueggea neowawraea
CCATGAAGCCTGACGAAGTGGATTTCACTTCCAGCATTGAGTTAAAACCAAAGATTGATACCGTTGCCAACTCTGATGATGTTAAATCAAGAACAACCATGTGTTATGGGGTTGTGTTGTGGTTTGATACTGGTTTCACCACAAGGTTCTGCAAAGAGACACCGGCTGTTTTGTCAACATCTCCATATACACCCAAAACGCATTGGTTTCAGATGATTTTAACCTTTCAGGAACCGATAGCCATGGCAGTTGAGAAACTTTCCACTGACAAATCAGCAGTAGTTGGTACAGATGCGTGTCCTGCTGCTAGAGTTCTTCTGCGAATTAGTATTGCTCGTGCGGCTGAATACCGTAGCATCGACATTTCAATGGAGACAACAGCCATCAGCGCAGATTGTAAGAAGCGCTTTTGGCCAGCGCAGATTTTCAATTTATCATAGTAAATCACATGACCAGTTATATGAGATTCTAGTCTATCGCCTGGCTCATCCATTGCAAGTGTATTGGTAGGTTTTTGTATCATCCTTTTGTTCAAGGAGAGATTTTTGTGTGCTGTATGATGCCCTATTATATTGCGATTCTTTTTGGGAGTTACTAAGTGTTGGATAACGTTTAGGAAATACATAGTGGAATTTTTGAAAATTTTACACATTACCCATTATCAAGATCCATGCGAACAATCAATATATACAACAAAGGAAGGAGTTGCGAATGTTTACCTTGTAAAACAACGAATAACTACGAAGAATACGATTGAGTCACGAATTTGTTTATGTAATACCCCATCGGATTTTGGTAAAGCTCTTTGTAGCTTTCCGTTAAGTCCGGTTTCGATCTCGATTGAAATGAGAGTTGAGATTATGATTAATGTTTTTCTGTTGACTCTCAGTTTTGATGATTTAAACAAAACATGTGAAAAAGTTAAGTAATGCACGTTGTAGCTGAAGTTAAGCATGTAGCAGTATGATCAAGGTGCGATATACCTGTTGCAAGTCACGTTGATCATATTTACGGTTTCCAGAAACATCACAAGTCACGTAGCATTGGATGCAAGTCACGTTAACGAGGATCACTTAGTAAACAAAATGATCCTGAATCATACAAGGCGCGTTGCATTGGATGGATTGTACGCACATACAAGTCACGTTGTGAGGTATGCAAGTCACGTTACGAGGAAAATGAACTCTCTGGACTGACTGGACACACTTACAAATCACGTTGTGCAACATACAAGTCACGTTGACGGAATGTGCACCAGACCTGAACTGAAGTGGAATTGCAAGGCAACACCCACGTTTCAACAATTGCAAGTCACGTTGATGAGTAAAGGAGCCATCTTTGAAGAAACACGTCTACGTACGTTGCAAGGATACGATGTCCGCTTCTGAAAAATCGGCGCCTCGGGATTCAAATTTGAATATTTTCTAACACTTGGTACAATGTCACGTGAAGAATCAAAGGTGTAATCTTTGAAGTTCGTCAACGCACGTTGAAGCCTGAAGTTGCTGGTCTCAACGCATGCTGAAGGATGATCAAGACACGTTGCAAGATGTGTAAGTCACGTTACATTAAGTGACATTTGAGATAGTGACATCTGAGTGGAATACAAGACACGTTGCAAGCAGTGCAAGTCACGTTACAGTAAGTGACATTTGAGGTAGTCGCGTTTGAGTTGGATACAAGACACGTAGAAGAGAAACAAGTCACGTAGCATCTCAATGGGACATATACAATGCATGTTGCATATGATACTATGTACGTTATACCTGCTGATGTCATAAAATCAGAGTTTCTCTTTCATCTCTAAACGAAAAATTCAAGACCTGCAACGGCTACATTTTGAAGACCGCCTAAAAATAGAGGTCCTCACTTTAGAGGTACATAGAGAACTTTTTGAGAGTGTGCCCAAGCTTTGCTATTCAATTTCTTGACTTTCTCTCTTTATGCTTTCTAAAGCTTTTACATTCCAACCAAGCTTTTAACTTGCTATTAGTTTTCTAAGTTGGTGTGAGATTACTCTCTTTGATATGGGGAATCGTTTGTAAATCAAGCTTTGGTGTTAAAACTTGAGGATATTTTAGGTTTGCTTGTTAGAGCCTTGAGAAAAAAATAAGTGTTGGTTTTCTTGTTGAGCATGCAAAAACAAGGTGTAAAGGTTTCTTGTTGATACTTTAAAAATAAGTGTATAAAGGTTTCCTTCCACCAGGAAGTGAGGAAGAGTCTTAGTGGATTTCAAATTCTCTAGTGAGCTAGAGGAGTGGAAGTAGGTCAAGGAGGAACAAACCATTATAAATCGGATTTGTCATCTCTTCCCTTACTCTCTCTTATTTACTTGCTTTTCATTTCATTTGATTTACATTGGTGTGTGTTGGATTGAGCTATTGCGTTTATTTTATAAAAGATTACAAAAAGTTTTCAAAAAGGCTTTAGTTTTTAGCAAGAAATCCAATTCACCCCCCTCTCTTGGATTTCCATATTGGGATTACATTTTTTAGAGGAGTTACTTGAGTAAGCATTGAGGTATTACTCGAGTGAGATAGATCATGGATTACTCAAGTAAGTCATTCTATGTTACTCGAGTGAAACGAGCTATGAATTACTCGAGTAAGCCATTTGGTTACTCGAGTAAGAGGTGCGTCACTCGAGTAAGAGGTGCGCCACTCGAGTAATGAAGGATGTTAGTCGAGTGAGCGTAGCAAATTCTGCAGAAAGGACACTTTTTTGGGTAGAGTTCTATATATACCCCACCTGAGACCATCGGCCTCACTCTCACATTTTTCGCTCAAATCACTCCCAATCTGTCCAGAAATCATTTTAGTTGGTTCCCTATCGTTCCTAATCATTTTAGGAGGTAAGATTACTCCTGTTTCTTTGTTTTCAACTCATTTTCACTCATTTGAATCTGGAAATCCGTTTTGGGCTGAAATCCTCTAGGGTTCGGATTTCCTTATGATTTTGAGTTAATGAATGCTGGGAATGTTAGAATAAGTTAGAAGGGACTTGAAGGAACATGATTCAAGTCTTCAATCAAGATATTTGATGAGTTTTTGATAGAACTAGGTTAGGTTCGGATTTGAACAAAATGTGGGAAATTTGGAGTTGTTTTTATGGATTCGATCATAGATCTGTATTCAGGAAGTTGGTTAGAGTCAATGTGAGTGATTGGTTATGATTTTCTTCGATTAAGTCAATAATTGGTCAAGTTTCGAAAACCTAGGAAGGGGATTTACTCGAGTAAGCATTTGGCTTATTCGAGTAAGCCAGTAAAGGGGTTACTTGACTAAGCACTTGACTTACTCGAGTAAGCCATTGTATGGTGTTACTCGAGTAAGCCATGGTTCTGATGGACCAAAAATGTAATTTTTGTATTTTGAAATTTCTGAGAGTTCGGGAACTAATTTAAGAATTCGGATTACTTGGAAAAATTAGTTAGTAATTCCAGAATACTTGAGGACTATTTTAGAATTTGTCAAGTTTTGTGGACTAAAAAGTAATTTTATAGTAGTCGGGGACTAAACTATAATTTTTTGTAGATTCCAAATTTTAGATTAAGAATGATAGGATCTCATTCGAACTAGATTTTTGAGATCTTTTGAGGGTCCGAGTTTGCATTTGCATTGCATAGAATTTGGTACCACCACAATACCACATTTTGATTTGTTTATGATATATATGTTCCAATTTATATTTGTTTGTTCAGCTTCTTATTCCTACCAGCACGATCAACCACCTAGTGGAGCATGACAAGGTCGTTAACTTTGGACACCAGGTGAGTATATGACATCTTCAGACATATAGGCTGTGTCTCGAAACCTTATTTATTTTTGCTGTGTTGGCTATATTCTGAATATATATATATATATATATATACATATATACATATATATATATATATATATATATACATATATATACATATATATATATATATATAAGTATATATATATATATATATCCTTTCTGTTTTTGATTTAATTTTCATGATTCTGCTTTAATACTATAGTAGTATGATTTTGTTTTCTGATATGGGACACTTATACTACGGGGTAGAAGTAGCCTTTGGTATACCAATTTTTTGATAAAGCCTAGCTACCAGAGTTGATGGTAGCCATGTGTTCTGATCCAACACATGATTTGACTTTGATTTGTGGTGGAATCCACATCACCTCTGTTATATGTGCTGCATGCACACCTCTTCTTTGGTCCCATATTTTTGATATTATGTTTTGACTCTTAAATGATTTATTTTTCAATATGTCCGCGTGCATGCTAGTTGCTTTGTTTGCAAACGATTTTGAAGTGATTTTCGAAAAACTACTATCTATATAGCATGTATACAAATATATATATTTATCTGTACCTGTATGTGGTATTTTCGACCTATTTTCAAAACAATCTTTGTGAGGCACGTATGAGGCGTTTTGGAGTTTCATTCATCACTGGGTTCTTACCCTCTTTTATTTCTCTGTCTATCTTTGGTCATTATCTCACATGTATACAGATTTTGGTTTCGGCAACTATACTGCATCTTGGTTTTCAGTGAGACGTTCTTTTGTTAGTGATGCCCTTTTGTTTTGGGCTCTTCGGTTTTGATATTAGAGCTCTGCATTAGGATGCTGTTGGGTTACTAGGTTGTCATTTTGTATTTTTGATATACCTTTACTTGGTTTTACTTATTGATATTTTTGATATATTATATATATGATATATTTATTTTTATTACTTACATTTTAAACAACAAATGCCTTCATTAAATGTTTTTAATAATAAAACATGTTGGGTAGTATCTTTTTGTTCTCTGAGGCTTGTGCGAGACAAGTCAGGCTCCCTCAGACGGTTCGCCTCGTATGCTGATCATGGTTGTAAACTTGGTCCCAAAGGATAATGACACTTCAAGAGGGGGGAAGGGGGGTGAATTGGAGTTTTAAAGATTTTAAAAAACTTTGCTGAAAATCTTTTATAAACTAAAACAAATTACAAACACATGTGAGTTGGTATATATATATTCTGTAGAATAAATATCTGATTTGCATGCTTGCTTGCTTTAAAATTATATTAATTTATTTAATTTGACTCGGGACACCTATGCTACGGGCGTAAGTGTAGCCATTGGTATATTATTGTGAAGGTCTAGTTACCAGAGTAAGATGATAACCATGTGTTCTAGCGCAAACACATGTGAGTTGATTTATTTGGTGGCAGTAGTCCATATATGATTTGAAATTTAATTCAGGTCCCGTTGTCTAATACTATTATATATATATATATATATATATAAACGTATTGTCTGGCTGTATGATGTTTATTCTGGTTTTTAAATGTTTTGACAAATGTATTCTGAAAATTATTATATATTGGGAATTGTATTTATTTAACTTTTTCGTTTAATTTTGGTTTTATCAGTTTTTAAATGTTTTGTTCTTTAATAAATATTTTGAAAATAAAATATTTTATTTGATTTTTTATTTAATTTGTTTGACTATTTGCTGTCTGTTTTGTTTTGCGAAGAATTTCAAAAGGAATTTCTAAATTATTATTTGTAGAAATACGAGTGTATACTAATAGTATACAATGTATACGTGTATGTGGTAATTTCTGAGAATGTTTTTAAAGCGGTCACTGTGAGGCATGTAAGAGGCGATCTCGAGTGTTATCCTTCACTGGGTTCTGACCTCTTTGTTTTTCTTGTTTTGTTTTGTTTTTAAAAAGTTATTTTTCAGGTCATGTTGATAGCAGTTATTTGATACTCCACGCCTAGTTGGACATTCTTGTCAGCAATGAGGGCCCTATTGTTCGGTTCCTATATTATCTGTTTTGTTAGAAGCTCCACACTAATTATCTGTGGGTTATGGTTTTGTATTTGTTATCTTTTAATTTTTAAATAATTTGACTTATAAATATTTATTTTGTATTTTGATATTATTATAATATTTCATTTTATTATTTAAGAATGTTAGTTTTAAACTTTTAAATTTTAAACTGATTTAATTTGATTAATAAGCCATTTAATAATAAATAATTTTGGGTAGTGGCACCAATCCACATGTTTTCTCTTAAATATTTATCCATTCTACTACTTCACAGTTCTTAAACATTGTGCCAAATACTTTGTATATTTGCTAAATTATAGGGGACATGGATACAATACAAATAATACTACAGCATGAAGGATATTGGAATGAAAACGGAACATTCGAGAACTATGAGGTGATTGGTCTAATGTTTCCCTGCTTAGCAACTTATCAAAACTTATGCACAACAATAGCAGACAACCTCAACCTCAAGAAAAACCATGGGAAATTCAACATCAAATATAAGATACACGAATACTACTGACCATCTGATATTAAAAGTGACCTGAACCTAACATTATTTATAGAGCTCAAAAAGAAAGAATACAATGTGATGAAGTATCCATGTAAGTCCCAGTTGGGGGCAATGGAATGACAATCCAAGAGAGGGGTAAATTGGATTTTTAGCAAGTTAAAAATTTTGTTGAAAAACTTTTGCACGCTAAAACTAATAACAAAGTTTTCTTTCAAACTTAAATCAAAGAGTAAATGTGGAAGCTCTAAAGATCAAATACACACACAACAATGTAAATCAAATGTAATGTAAAGCATGAAAATATGAAAGATTAAGGGAAGAGATGAAAAATCCGATTTATAGTGGTTAGGTCCCCTTTGACCTAGTCCACTCCACTAGCTCAACTAGAGAGTTCAATCCACTAAAGATTCTTCCTCACTTGCGGGTGGACAAATTGTTTTTGCAGGATCAACAAGAAAACATTTACACCTTGTTTTTGCGGGCTCAACAAGAAAATCATTTTCCTAGTTTTTGCGGGCTCAACTAGAAAACCTTAACCACTAGTTTTTGCGGGCTCAACTAGCAAACCAAACCACTTGTTTTTACAGGATCAACAAGCCAAACCGAACTCTAGTTTTTTATGGCTCACTAGCAACTACTCTTGTTTTTATAAGGCACAACAAGGAATCCTATATACCCCAAGCAAACAACCTTGCTTGTTATAGATTTAACCCAAAGATGTAACATATTAAAGCTCGCTCAAATCCAATAGTAATATAGCAAGTAAGTAGCTCAAATGAGTTAGAAAGGTAGAAGTGAGAGATAGAATGATTAGCAATTCTTGGGAAAGGTATCTCTCTCTTCTCTTCTGTCCAGGGGCGTCTATTTATAGCCATTCTTGAAGATATAGCCATTGGAGCCTAGAATAGCCGTTGTGAGAGAATGAAAAATTCTATTTTAAATGACCTCACCTTGTACAACGTGCACTGTATATCCCTCTACGTGCGTTGTACTTTGTACCATTGAGTTCTGCGTGACTTGATAGCAATTCAACGTGCCTTGCAAGAACTCCAGTAGCCACAACCTTGAATGGATTGTCATCAATGTGCGTTGTACCACCTTCAGCGTGCGTTGATCATAACTCAATGTGACTTGTAGTTTGTTCAACGTGCGTTGTTCCTTGTTCCAGAGTGAACATTTCACCCAGTGAATCTTCAACGTGCATTGCACACTCTACAACGTGCGTTGTCGACTTGATCTCAAGATCTCACATTTAATCCATATTAGCATGTTAGAGAATATTCAAATTCAAATCCTGAGGAGCGTTTTGGCTTTGTCCTCATGTGACTCCGTCAACGTGCGTTGCACTGTTTGTAATGTGCGTTGTGAATTTCATCAAAGATTGCACCTTTAGCTCTACAATGCGCCTTGTATCATTCATTAACTCCAATAACGTGCGTTGACCATTGTGTAACGTACGTTAATGATCTCTGATACTTTGCACTTCTGGAATGGATGATCTATGTGCCTTGTATCGAGTGTAACGCGCCTTAATGACATTTTCATCATGATCAACGTGGATTGCACATGCATAACGTGATTTATGAGTGCATATCATCAAGTCCGCAACTTGGCACATCTTTCATGGATGTTTGTAATGATCATCATGAAAACCGAAGTCAACAATCCACTGTGCATTACAATCTTTGAAGACCAACAAGAACAAGCAGGGTGGGATTTGATCCCTCTGGACTACATGGTGGAAGCAAACATGAATACAAAAACTCCAAGCACAATATCTGAGGAAAACAACTAGCCTCAACTTCTAGATATGCTGCAAATAACTTCAAAAATAGAACACAATGCCATCCAAACTTCACAGATAGACAATGACAAGAATCTCAATAATGAAGATTATAGTATAGATGGTGACGAATACACAAATGAATCGATGACAACAGAAGGGTATGTATTCAGCAGTAACAGTGTGTAAAAAATGCTATTAGTCACTATGCCTTTGTGAATCAATTCAACTTCAAAGTGGTAAAATCTTTCACAAAAAAAAAATACTTTGTCAACTACATTGACAAAAATTGCAGCTGGACATTCAAGGCATACCACATGCAATACAAAAGCTTTCAGGGTCAGAAAGTTCATAATGTGCACACATGCCCTCTAAAAATAAGATTCAGAGAACAACGACAAGCAACATTGTCATTTCTATCAAATGTGATCAAGAAAAATACACAAAAACAAAGTCATATTATGGTCCTCTCAAGATTCAAGAAGATATACACATGAAATATGGAATAAACATAAACTACAACAAGGCATGGAGGACAAAGGAGAAGGCAACCGAGGAAGTGCTAGTCAAGCCTTCAGAATCATACAAACAACTGCCAACATTCCACTACATGTTGCGAAAAAACAAACCCAGGAACATTTACAGCACTGGAAACAATGGAAGACGGGTAAAGAATTTACAAAAATACTTAAAAACTGCATAACATGCTAAAAAAAATTTGTTCCTATTGTGCATGTCATTTTTATATGTATTTTTTGCACTTTCAGCATCTATACAAGGTTGGAAACATTACAGACCTTAAGTGGTTGTAGATGGACCATTTCTAAAGGCAGCATATGGCAGGGCTTTTAATTTCAGCGTGCACATATAATGCAGAAGGAAAAATACTACCGCTAGCATTCAGTGTTGTTGATTCAGAAAACAATGACTCATATGCCTGATTTTTTGAAAGATCCAGGGAAGCATTTAGATACAAACCAAGAATGTGAAATTCATGGTCCTAATGTATAATGGCAATCTAAGATGTGGGTGAATTGGATTTTTAGCAAGTTAAAAACTTTATTGAAAATCTTTTGCAAACTAAACAAATAACAAAGTTCTTTTCAAACTAAAATCAAAGTTAAATGAGGAAGCAACTGGAAACCAAATATCCAATCCACACACAACAATATTAACCAAATGCAATGCAAAGCAATTAAACAAGAGAGAGTAAGGAAAGAGAGCAAAATCATATTTATAGTGGTTCGACCAACCATGCCTACGTCCACTACTTAAGTCTCACTTAGGATTTTCACTGTCTCCTCACTTAAGGGTGGAGGGAAACTGTTACACCTTGTTTTTGTAGGATTAACAAGAAAACCTTTGCATCTTTTTTTTACGGGCTCAATAAGAAAACTGTTTCCCTAGTTTTTGCCAGCTTAACTAGAAAACCTTAACCACTAGTTTTTGGGGGCTCAACTAGCAAACCTGACCCCTAGTTTTTGCTGGATCAACTAGGAAACCGAACCACTTGTTTTGCAGGATCAACAAGCCAAACCAAACTCTAGTTTTCTAAGGTTCACTAGCAACCACTCTTGTTTTTCTAAGGCTTAACAAGGAAACCTATCAACCCTCAATCAAATACTTTGATTGTTACAAATTGTGTTCCCATAACACACATTTAACATTAAGCCCAAACCCAAAAATACACTTGAAAGTGTATAGCTCAAATGGGTTAGAAAGGTAGAGAAGAGAGATAAAATGAATAACAAGTCTTAACATTGTCTCTCGTACTTCTCTTTTATCTAGGGACGTCTATTTATAGCCACTTTAAAGAATATATCCATTGGAGCCTTGAAGTAGCTGTTGTAAAAGAATGAAACATTTTGTTTTAAATGACACCTTGTACAACGTGCATTGTACCTCCCTCCACGTGCGTCGTACTTTGTACCATTGAGTTCTGCATGACTTGATAGAAATTCAACACGCCTTGTAGGAACTCCAGTAGCCACAATCTTGAATGGATTGTCATTAACGTGCGTTGCACCACGTTCAACGTGCATTGATTATAACTCAACGTGACTTGTGGTTTGTTCAATGTGCATTGTTCTTCCTTCCAGAATATGCACATTTCACCCAGTGATTCTTCAACGAGTGTTGCACGCTCTACAATGTGCGTTGTCGACTTTATCTCAAGATCACACCTTTAATCCACGTTAGCGTGTTAGAGAATATTCAAATTCAAATCCCGAGGAGTGTCTTGGCTTTGTTCTCATCTGACCTCGTCAACGTGCGTTGAGCATTTCTTCACAGGTTGCACCTTTTGCTCTACAACACATCTTGTATCATTCACCAACTCTAATAACGTGCATTAATGATCATCTGATACTTTGTACTTCTGGAATGGATGATCTACGCGCACTGTATCCTCTTCTATGAGCATAACACTTGGTCTACGTGACTTGTATCATCTTTTAAGTGCTTTGTATCCAGATATAAACAAGTTTGCAACTTTGCACCTCTTAATGGATGTTTGCATTCATCATCATCAAAATTGAACTCTACAATCTCCCCCTTTTTGATGATGATAAAACATACATGAATTTGAACATCTAATCACCAATAACAAACAATTTGATTAAGAATTTTACAGCTTGTCACTTGGTTAGTGCAACACATTAATATTCATGATGTTCAAGATAAAGATGATACCACATGAAAAATAACATGTAAATTCATGTAACACATCTCCCCATTTTTGTATCATCAAAAAGAATTTGTAAAATCAATAATCTCTCCCAATCAATCAAAGAAATTAATAAGCACAAATATATCTCCCCCATAAGCAAATGCATTTATCAAAAATGATTTTGAAATTAAAATTCCCCCTTTATTTTTCAAAAAAAATGCACAACAGTTTTCAAAGAAAATCTCCCCCTTTAAAAAAACAAAAACTCAATGCATGCATTAACATAAAATGAACATATTGCAATCCATTCATATATGCACTTAACACATCAAACCAATATATGAGCAATATGAGAAAACATTCAAGGATGCCATTTTGACCTTAAAATCTTTGGCTGTTAAACCAGAAATTATCAAGAGCACAAGCTCTGATATCAACTGAAAGTCATTGTCCCAATGTATAATGGCAATCCAAGAGGGGGGTGAGTCGGATTTTTAGCAAGTTAAAAATTTTATTGAAAATCTTTTGCAAACTAAACAAATAACAAAGTTTGTTTCAAATGAAAATCAAAGTTAAATTCGAAAGCAACAGAAAACCAAATATCCAATCCACACACAACAATATTAACCAAATGCAGTGCAAAGCAATTAAATAAGAGAGAGTAAGGAAAGAGAGCAAAACCAGATTTATAGTGGTTCAACTACCTAAGTCTCACTTGGTTTTTTTACTATCTCCTCACTTGTGGGTGGAGGGAAACCGTTACACCATGTTTTTGCAAGATCAACAAGAAAAACTTTACACCTTGTTTTTGCAGGCTCAACAAGAAAATAGTTTCTCTAGTTTTTGCCAGCTCAAATAGAAAACCTTAACCACTAGTTTTTGCGGGCTTAACTAGCAAACCTTACCTCTAGTTTTTGAGGGATCAACTAGGAAACCGAACCAATTTTTTTTACGAGATCAACAAGCCAAACCAAACTCTATTTTTCTAAGGCTCACTAGCAACCACTCTTGTTTTTCTAAGGCTCAACAAGGAAACCTATCTACCCTCAATCAAACACTTTGATTGCTACAAATTGTGTTCCTAAAACACACATTTAACATTAAGCCCAAACCCAGAAATACATTTCCAAGCGTATAGCTCAAATGGGTTAGAAAGGTAGAGAAGAGAGATAAAATGAATAGCAAGTCTAGACAAGGTCTCTCTCACTTCTCTTCTGTCCAGGGACGTTTATTTATAGCCATTTGAAAGAATATAGCAATTGGAGCCTCAAAGTAGTTGTTGTAAGAGAATAAAACATTCTGTTTTAAATGACGCCACCTTGTACAACGTGCATTGTACCTCCCTTCATGTGCGTTGTACTTTGTACCATTGAGTTCTACATGACTTGATAGAAATTCAACATGCCTTGCAGGAACTACAGTAGCCACAGTTGGATGGATTGTCATTAGCGTGCGTTGTACCACCTTCAACGTGCGTTGATTATAACTCAACGTGACTTGTTGTTTGTTCAACATGCGTTGTTCTTCCTTCCAGAATATGCACATTTCACCCAGTGATTCTTCAACGTGTGTTGCACACTCTACAACGTGCGTTGTCAACTTCATCTCAATATCGTACCTTTAATTCACGTCAGTGTGTTAGATAATATTCAAATTCAAATCCCGAGGAGTGTTTTGGCTTTATCCTCAACTGACCCTGTCAACGTGCGTTGCACTGTTTGTAACGTGCGTTGAGCAGTTCTTCACAGGTTGCACCTTTTGCTCTAGAACACATCTTGTATCATTCAACAACTCCAATAACGTGCGTTGAACATTGTGTAACGTGCGTTAATGATCATCTGATACTTTGTACTTCTGGAATGGATGATCTACGCACACTGTATTCTTTTCTATGAGCATAACACTTCGTCTACATGACTTATATCCTTTTTTAAGTGATTTGTATCCGGATATAAACAAGTTTGCAACTTTGCACCTTTTCATGGATGTTTTGGATTCATCATCATCCAAATTGAACTCAACAATCTCCCTCTTTTTGATGATGATAAAACATACATGAATTTGAACATCTAATCACCACTAACAAACAATTTCATCAAGAATTTTACTCCTTGTCACTTGGTTAGTGAAACACATTAATATTCATGATGTTCAAGATAAAGATGATACCATATGAAAAATAACATGCAAATTCATGTAACACTTCTCCCCATTTTTGTATCATAAAAAATAATTTTTAAAATCAATAATCTCTCCCAATCAATCAAAGAAATTAATAAGCACAAATATATCTCCCCCTAAGCAAATGCATTTATCAAAAATGATTTTGAAATTAAAATCCCCCCTTTGTGTATCTACGTGCGTTGTACTTTAAACTATTGAGTTCTGCGTGACTTTATAGCAATTCAATGCGCCTTGCAGGAACTCCAGTAGCCACGACCTTGAATGGATTGTCATTAACGTGCGTTGTACCACCTTCAATGTGCGTTGATCATAACTCAAAGTGACTTGTGGTTTGTTCAATGTGCGTTGTTCTTCCTTCCAGAATATGCACATTTCACGCAGTGATTCTTCAACGTGCGTTATCGAATTCATCTCAAGATCGTACCTTTAATCAACGTCAGTGTGTTAGAGAATATTCAAATTCAAATCCTGAGGAATGCCTTGACTTTGTCCGCATCTAACCCCGTCAACGTGCGTTGCACCGTTTGTAACGTGCGTTGAGCATTTCTTCAAAGGTTGCACCTTTTTCTCTACAACGCATCTTGTATCATTCAACAACTCCAATAACGTGCATTGAACATTGTGTAACGTGCGTTATTGATAATCTAATACTTTGTACTTTTGGAATGGATGATCTCCGTGCACTGTATCCTCTTCTACGCGTATAACACTTGGTCTACGTGCCTTGTATCCTCTTTTAAGTGCTTTGTAGCCAGATATAAACAAGTCTGCAACTTTGTACCTCTTCATGGATGTTTTGCATTCATCATCATAAAAAATGAACTCAACAAAATGTGCATTATATTATATTTGCATGATAGCATAGCAAACACAATAGAAATTTTTTATCCAGAGGCAAGACACTACTACTGCATATATCACTTGCTAAATAACATCAAAATGAAGTGCAAAAAAAACAACGAAGAATTGAAGAAATATTTGTTTAGAGCAACAAAAGCATATACACAGAAGACGTTCGACTACAACATGCAACAACTCGGTTAAATAGATGTGAGAATTGACATTTATCTACACAAAATCACAAAACAAAAGTGGGTTGTCTCTACCCAAAAGAGTACAGAAGGCAGACAATGACATCCAACATTACAGAATCACTACATGCAATAAACAACCGAGCGCATGAGCTACCAATAATCCCACTGCATGAAGCATTAAACGCATTATGTCAAGAATGGAGCAACAAGTTCAAGACTTTAGCAATGAACACAGTCACACCACTGACACCAAAATACCACAAAATCATTTTCAATAGAATGCTAAATTCAGGAAACCTTAAGGTAAGCTTATAATATTGGTCAAATTATATGTGTCTTACCAATGTCAACTGGTGAACTTTAGCAAAATCTCTACGTGTATCCAAATGTATCCAAACATATCCATGTATAAAAAAGCTGCAACATGCATCCATCAGTATCTTAAAAATGTATCCATATGTCTTCATCCATAATTCTTATGCTCAGAAACATCCCAGTATGCCTCCACCAGAATCTAAAATGTATCCATATGTATCCATCGATTTCCATAAACTTCAATAAATATAAAACACTACAATGTCACTAACTTATGTATTTTTATGATTGAAATCAGCAGGTTGAATCGGCTTCTGACAAAATATTAAAAGTAGTGAAGACAAAAAAGAAAATATTCACAGTCAACATGGATAGGAAAACATGCAGTTGCAAAAAATTTTAAGCAGATGAACTACCATGCAACCATGCTCTGGTTGTAATAAACAAACAACTATTAGATCCATACGAGTACTGTTTAGAATACTACAAGAATGGCACCCTGAAAGCAACTTATGAAGAAGTTGTTCAATCAATTTTAACAGATGGCAATATAGGAATTCCATAAGAAATAATGCAACAAGTCATCAAAAAGCCAATATAAAAACCTAAAGTGGGAAAACCAAAGAAAAGAAGGTACATGTCATGCATGGAAAGGATATCAAATGTTCACTGTGGAAGGTGTGGACAAGCAAAACACAATAGAAGATCTAGAAACAACTTCCAAAAATCACAAATTGTTTCAATGTACTATTATATACTACATAAACATCTATTGTTCAGGAAATCATTTCATCCTATCAAAACTATTATTCAGGCATTCATTTCATTTTTTACTAATTCTCATAATTAACAAGTTCACTTTCACTAGTGTAGCCATCCTCCATCTTCATTTTTCCATAATGATACAACAAACATACCAATCTTTCTCTATAAAGCTCCATATTGAATGACTTCCAAATACCTTTCTTGTTATAAAAGCAAAAGTATTTAGCAAATGCCAATGCAATTGCGCCATAATCACTACAAACAAAAAACAACAAGCTTAAAAAATGAAAAACATTGACCTCAATAATAATGAAAAAAACTAGACAATTAAACATTAATACCTGTTATTCTGTTGAGGAAGGCCATCCATAAATGAAAGGTTAAGAGGATCTATTCCAGCTACACTTCTCAATTTACCCTTATATTTTTTTTAAGACCAAACACTAGTGGGTTCCATGAAAAGTAGCAGCATGATAGCATAACACTGCAATTCTTCAATAACTGATGCATCATGCCCTTCATTCCTTATAGAATCATAGATATAAAGAATTCTATTTGAAAAAGTAAGGCACAAAATTACCCAATACCTACCACCAATATTTGAAGGAAGCCACACATGGTCTACCTCAAACCATGGTCTACCGCATGCCAGCCGCTTCCCTCTCATGTAGTAGAAGACAACCTCATCAAGATTAAACAACATATTTTTTTAGTCCCTGACCCTTCATTATATACCCTATACCATTGCCGCAAGAATATAACAAATCATCTGAGGTAGTGAAATTGTATCGACATTTGCCATATTTCTGTTTCTTGTGCATCTAGAACATGACAATATTAATGTCCTACACCATTAACAAAATATATGGTTAGATAGTAACTACATACAAATACCTAATACAAGTAAAAAATGTTAGTGTATGCCCAAATCCCAAGACATTGTATTTCAGTTAGTTTATAATATAAAGCAATAATTTGTTCTTTTATTTTCTTGTGTAAATAAATTAACAAAGTATCCATGAATAGTTGTGGGTTCATGATGCAAGTGTGGTGACTTGGCAGTAAAACCTAAACGTTTACAAATACTATTCAAAATATCCCTAGTTGATTATTATCGTGAGAATAATAATAAACTAAGACTAGTATGTTCCTTGAGAGATAGTGGAGTTTTACCGATCTTAGGACATGGGATGTCGATCAAGAACATAGTACTTGTTAAGAACAGTGTATGGATAGATCCACTTAAATGAGTTCACTACATGGTTATAAGTCATAAGTGAATCTCATTACATTCTTATAGTTGATTGCTCAGACCTGAAATCACTATAGAACCT
>CAODLS011261653.1:0-12734 GCA_948243855.1 Flueggea neowawraea
TCAACGTGCATCAACTATTACGTGGTCACGCAAAAATATAACTTTTGACTGAAATGCACAGAAACAACTGCAAATCTTTATGTCTCACCAATATTCCATCTAAAAACACCAAAGAAGCATAAAAACATAAAAACACACAAATAATAACAATTTATAATGCAAAACAAACATAAAATGCAATGTAAATCATGCATGAAATGCAACCTATCTGTAATATCCCGCCTGTTTCAGCCATGTTCCCTAGCGATTGGAGTTCGATTAATGATCATTGATGCTCATCCTCATTGAGAGTTTCAAGTTTAGATTGATAATTGATTAAGCTGGTGAGCATGTAGGGTTGGTGTTGTAGAATCTTGAGAATAACGAGTCTGAAGAGTGGATAACTCGAGTTAGAGTAAGCTGTAACTCGAGTTGTGTGACCCCTATACAACTCGAGTTATCCAAAATTGTAACTCGAGTTAGACAAAGTTCATATAACTCGAGTTAATCATTGTATAACTCAAGTTATCTGTGCTAAAGTGGAATGACGCGTTTCGGTGTTCTTCATCTTTAAAAGACCCTAAACCGACCGAAATCCGTCATTTGCTCCAATCCATTCCTATCAAACACTTCCAATCTCTCTCAAGTTGTTCTCCAGCACTTTTTTTGGGTTTTCTGAGGTAATATCGTATTTCTAATCCTTTATTTCCTCATGTTTTCTGTAATATTATGCATACTAGGGTTTTAGATTCAATTGGGTTTGAACAATTCGGTTTAAGATGATTTGGTGAGATTTCATGTTGTTTTGATGGATTTGGGTGTCGATTCATATTTAGGAGGTTGAATAGAGTCAATGTAGTTGATTAAGAGTGATTTTTATCGTTTGATTTGAATGTTTGGTTGAACTGGACAATCTGGGCAAGTGACTTACTCGAGTAAGTATTTTGGCTAACTCGAGTAAGATAGACCCATATTTACTCGAGTTAAGTTTGGGTTAACTTGAGTAAAACATGTCATGATTTACTCGAGTTATCCTTTGGCTAACTCGAGTAAATCAGACCACATATAACTCGAGTTAGCTATAGATAACTCAAGTAAACAGTGGTTCTGAATGACCAAATTGTGACATTTTTTAATTGGTGAATTCGGAGAATCTAAGGATTTATTTGGGGATTTTGACTGCTTTGAGGACTATTTGGTAATATGTCAAGTCTCGAGGACTAGAACATAATTTTAGATTGGTCGGGGACCAAACTATAATTTTACATGGGTTTCGAGTTTTATGTCGAAAGTGATTGATTCACTTTCGGGTTGGGTTTTGAGCGACTTAAGGGTTACATATGCATGTGCACGCATTTTTGGTACAACCACATTATCAGTGTCTCATACATCATTGTTTCTGATATGCTATTATTTCTGATAATTGTTTTAGCTTCTTGCCCTTGTCAGCGGGATCAGTTATCTAACAGTGGTGCTGGGTCCTAGAGCTTGGACATTCAAGTGAGTGGATGGTAGCTTCAGACACATAGACTGTGTCTCAAAACTGGTTATGTTTTTTATGTTTATAACACACATTTGAAACTGGACTAATCTAAGGATTAGTTAATTAATAATTGGATTATGTGAATAAAATATTCACTATTTGTTTTTGGAAAAGAATTACGTATATATATTGATATATATGTTTTGACTGTTTTTGATGCTGAAAGCATGGATTGTTTTGAGATAATGGTTTTTGATTATGGAACACTTTTGCTACGAGGTACGTAGCATTTGGTATACCCAGGTATGATTTGACCCAGCTATCAGGGTTATCGATAGCCATGTGCCCTGGCTCGACACATGATTTATTATCGGATTAGTAGCAGAATCCACAATCATTGTTGAGGTGGTTGAGTGACGCAGTTCATACCACGATTGTTACCGGTCCCATAATACATATATATTATTTTTTACTACGATACTAGTAGTATCGATTTTGCTAAAGCGCATGTAGTTTCCTTGGATGTAAACGTTTGCGAAACGTGTTTCTGAAACCATACTATGTATGTAGTGTGTATACATATATATATACATTCCTGTTGTATACATGCATGTGGTAGTTTTCCAACGGTTTTCAAACCAGTCTTTGTGAGGCACGTATGAAGCACTCTGAAGTGTTTCCCTCACTTACTGGGTTTACCCCCTTTGTTCTTTTGTGTTGCCTTATTTCTATTTTGCAAGTTGATTCGACTCGGTAACTTTTGACATCCCCGCCCAGTGAGACAGATACTTTTGGTTAGTAGCACACTTTTTCGTTTGTATTAGATGCTCCATTCTGATATACTGTTGGGTTATGACTCCGCTGGTTGTAGGTTTATTTTGGGATATTGGATTTGCGATTTATCACTTGTATTTATTTCCTTGATATATTTTACTAATATATATATATGATTTTTCTCAAATGATTTTAATAACATGTTTTAAATAATTGGGCGTATAGTTTCTGTATCTTAGAGGCTTATGCAAGATGGTCGGGCTCCCATAGACTGTTCACCTCGTACGTCGGTCACGGTCCCGAGAATAGGTCGTGACAATGTTGGTATTAGTGCCTAAATTTCTTAAGTTTGAGTAGTTATGTACTCTGATACCAATGTTGGTATCAGAGCGTCAGGTTTATTATATAGTCTGGGTTCAGTTGTAGAGCATAGGTATCTTTAATCGAGTCTGTCTGATTTGCCTCTGTATATTCCTTGACATTCATTCTGGTACTGTGGCGTTTACATGCATATTGACACTCGCATATGCGGTTATTGCTTGTTGTAGATATGGATTCTCCACAATGTAGAGGCCGTGACAGAGGCCGCGATAGATGCCGTGATAGGCCTAGGCGTATGCCAGTAGAGGTCGTCGCACAGTCAGTTACCGATCATTATGATGCAACTAATGTGTCAGAGTTTGCGGCACAGAACAACCGCCACCACCTACAGGTCTGATGGATGCATTTGAGCGGTTCACGCAGATTCTGGTTCATGTGGATGCTATGTTAGCTGGTCAGGCAGCTGGAGGTCAACCAGTTCTACCAATGGCTACAACATTACTTGTTCCTCTACCCTTACCAGAGACATTTGTTCCTGCATCTATTGTAGCACCGCAGTTTGACGCTGGGGCTCGCCTCGCCAGGCCAGATTTATGAAGCTTACTCCACCTAGATTTTCGGGCAAGATGGGAGAGGATCCCTAGGATTTCACATTCATAGTGGAGCAATGCTTTGAGTTTATGGACCTCACTGATGATGTTGTGAGGGTTAGATTGTCTTCATTTCTGTTGGCTGGCCGAACCACCAGATGGTGGCAAAATCAGCGATCTCGCAGAGTATTTACTTGGGAGGAGTTCAAGCTTGAGCTCACATTGTCTATTCTTCCTCCGAGTGAGAGGGATAGGAGGGCATACTAGTTCAGTGAGTTCCATCAGGAGCCGAGTATGTCTGTCACGGAGTATGAAGACAAGTTCTAGGAGTTGAGCAGGTATGCACCTGCAGAGGCTCGTAGTGAGGAGACATTGGCTAAAAAGTTTCTGAATGGGTTGCTACTGAAGATTAGGAGAGTAGTAGCGACTCAGGGGTTGTATATCGTATCACAAATTTCTAAGGCTGCAAGGAGTATGGAGTATTAAGACGAGAGACAACCGAAGGAGCCCAAGAGGGCAAAGACAGAGGGTGCATCGGGAGGCCAGGAAGGCTGTGGTTAGAGCAGCCAGTCTGATCAGAGAAACAAACATTTTTTCTGGGAGTCAAAGGCAGGGTTAAGATTCTCAGGGTAGTGGTGTGGTACAGCCAGCTGGGCGTACCTAAGGACAGAGCACAGGAGGTTCATATGCACCGTGTGAGTTTTGTGGGAGGAGATATTTAGGTATTTGCCACAAGGCTGCATGTCTCTGTTTTCATTGTAGGCAACCTGGACACAAGGTTTCTTAGTGTCCTCTGAAGCATGGTCCGAGTTCACAATCAGTACAATCGATAGCTGGAGGTTCAGGCGCTGCTAGTACTGGTACTGGTAGAGGCACATGTTTAGGAACCTGTAGCTAAGTTGGGCAGGGCAGTAGCCATGGACAGGCTAGACCAAGTAGTTCTGCTACCAATGGGCAGACCCGAGTTTATCATTTGACTCGCCAGAAGATATAGACATCCAATGCCATTTTTATTAGTACGTTACTCATCTCTAGTGCTTCTGCTTATGTTCTATTTGATTTTGGTGCATCTCACTCATTCATCACGTCATATTTTGTTGAGCATAATGGGTTAGTAGTGCATCTGTTAGCCAGATTACTTGAGGTTTCATCACCCTTGGGTAACAAGGTTGTGGTTGACTCTGAGGTTCCGGACTGTGTGATTGCCTTTGAAGGGCACGAGTTGACTGCTAATCTTATAGTGTTGGGTATGGGGGAGTTTGATGTAATACTCGGTATGGATTGGCTTTCAACTTGGCATGCCACTTTGGATTATTTTGTGAAGAGGGTATGTTTTCAACCTCCATGTCAGAGTGAGTTTTGCTATCAGGGTGAGCGCGACAGTGTTGTACGAGGGTATGTATCAGCTGTTAGAGCCGAGCGAATGATTCGTCGTGGTTGTGAGGCTACTTGGCTTTTGTATTCACCGAGCCGCATAGTTCGAAGTTGAGTTTGGAGGACGTACCTACGATATAAGAGTTCTCCGATGTATTTCCCAGTTACTGGGACTTCTGCCTAAGCGCGAGATTGAGTTCGCCATTGAGGTATAGCCTGTACCGATCCAATATCAATTCCACCGTATCAGATGGCACCGGCAGAGTTGAAGGAGCTAGAGGCTCAGTTGAGGGATTTATTAGATAAGGAATTTGTTAGACCGAGTGTCTCACCTTGGGGTGCTCCGGTGCTATTTGTGAAGAAGAAGGGCGATAGTCTTCGTATGTGTATTGACTACCGACAGTTGAACAAGGTAACGTTAAAGAACCAATATCCGCTTTCGGGGATAGATGATCTGTTTGACCAACTGTAGGGTGCACAATAGTTTTCTAAGATTGACTTGAGGTCGGGATATCACCAGCTGAGGATCAGGGGTGAGGATATTCTGAAGACAACTTTTTGAACTAGGTATGGTCACTATGAGTTTCCTGGTGATGTCGTTTAGTTTGACTAATGCACCAATGACATTTATGGATTTGATGAATAGGGTGTTCAGACCATACTTGCATCGGTTTGTTATCGTTTTTATCAATGACATTCTAGTGTACTCTAGGAGTAGGGAAGAGCACGAGGATTACCTAAAGTTAGTCTTCCAAACTTTGAGGGAGCATCAGTTGTATGCGAAGTTCTCAAAGTGTGAGTTCTGGTTATATCATGTAGCATTTTTGGGACACGTGGTGTCGAAGGATGAGATCATGGTAGATCCAAAGAAAGTAGAGGCAATACTCCATTGTGAGAGGCCTAAAACTGTTACAGTGATACGAAGCTTCCTTGGTATGACTGGGTACTATAGGAGGTTTATCCAGGATTTTTGGAAGATCGCAGCTCCTATGACTCAGTTGACACAAAAGGGAGTTAAGTTTGTTTGGTCTGATGGGTGCGATGACAGCTTTCAAAAGCTGAAGAGGTGTTTGACGAGCGCACCAGTGTTAGTTTTACCATCAGGTTCTTGAGGATTTGCAGTATAATGTGATGCCTCTAGAGTTGGTTTGGGTTGTGTGTTGATGCAGTATGGCAAGGTGATTGCCTATGCCTCGAGGCAGCTGAAGAGGCATGAGCAAAATTACCCGACACATGACTTGGAGTTAGCGGAAGTTGTATTTGCACTTAATATTTGGAGGCATTCCTTGTACGGAGAGACTTTTGAGATCTTCATAGATCATAAAAGTCTGAAATATATTTTTGGGCAGTGAGACTTGAACTTGAGGTAAAGACGTTGGTTAGAGTTGCTAAAGGATTATGATTATACTATATCATATCATCCTGGCAAGGCAAACGTTGTAGCCGATGCTCTGAGTAGGAAGTCGATAGGGAGTTTAGCTCACATCGCAGTTGAGAGGTGACCAACAGTGACTGAGTTGCAGAAATTGATAAAGGATGGAGTCACGCTACAATTCGATGACTCAGGGGATTTGTTTGGACATATAAAGGCAAGACCTATATTGTTGGACCGTATCCGAGAGTCTCAGAATGAGGATTCTGAGATGCAGAATTTGATCTCCATATATTATGTACACCCAGGTTACATTAAGATGTATCGGGATCTTCGAGAGGCCTATTGGTGGCCAGGGATGATGAAGGATATAGCTGAGTTTGTCAGTCGGTGTTTGACTTGTCAGCAGGTTAAGTTTGAGCACCAAGATCCTTCTGGATTGTTACAGCAGCTACCTCTTCCGGAGTGGAAGTGGAATCGTATTATGATGGACTTTGTAGTTGGGTTACCGATGACATCATCGGGGTATGATTCCATTTGGGTGATTGTGGATCGATTAACGAAATCAGCACATTTTTTGCCTGCCAAGACGACATATGGAAAAACACGATTGGCTAAGTTATATGTTGATCGGATCGTATGTTTACATGGTGTGCCTATCTCTATAGTGTCTGACAGAGGACCACAATTTACATCGCAGTTTTGGCGTAAACTGCAGGAGGAGCTAGGTACTCGATTGGATTTCAGTACAGCATTTCACCCGTTGGTCAGTCCGAGCATATTATTCAGGCGTTGGAAGATATGTTAAGGGTGTGCGTTCTGGATTTTAGTGGGAGTTGGGATTCTCACTTGCCATTGGTGGAATTTGCGTACAATAATTCGTATCATTCGAGTATCGGGATGGCACCTTACGAGGCACTATATGGTAGAAAGTGTAGATCTCCTTTATGTTGGGTCGAGACCACAGAGAGAGAGCATCTAAGGCCAAATCTTATTTTGAAGACTACTGAGAAAGTAAAATTGATCCAGCAGAGGATCCAGACTGCTCACAGTCACCAAAAGAGTTACACTGACCCGAAGCGTAAACATTTGGAGTTTGGGATAGGAGACCATGTATTTCTCAAAGTGTCACCAATGAAGGGTGTCATGAGATTTGGAAAGAAGGGCAAATTGAGCCCGAGATACATTGGTCTGTTTGAAGTCATAGGCCGTGTTAGGGCCGTGGTGTATGAGTTGGCATTGCCGCTAGAGTTTGCTTATGTTCACCCGGTGTTCCATATATCACTTTTGAGGAAGTATTTTCCTTATTCATCTCATGTTTTGGCACCTCAGTCTGTGGAGGTCTGATCCGACTTATCTTACGATGAGGATCCCGTGAGGATTGTCGATCGACAATTGAAGAGGTTGCGAAATAAGGAGATTGCTTCGGTGAAAGTGATATGGAGGCACCATTCTATTGAAGAGGCCACTTGGGAGGCCGATGAAGAGATGTGGCGTAGATATCCTCACTTGTTCGAAACAGTTGATCCCTAGGTCAGTGTCTTTTTGTGTTTTTGCATACTTTGCAATTTATTCTATTTTTGGCATCATCATATTGCATATGTGTACGTAGACTGAGTGTTGGGTATGCACTTTCTATGTTTTGAGGCGGGTAACCTAGACTTTGGTGTAGGTCTATTGTGGAAGATCTAGAGTTGATAAAGACTTCGATTAGTTCTGTTTCAAAATTCGAGGATGAATTTCTTTTGAGGGGGAAGTATGTAATATCCCGCCTGTTTTAGCCATGTTCCCTAGCGATTGGAGTTCGATTGATGATCATTGATCCTCATCCTCATTGAAAGATTGGAGTTTAGATTGATAGTTGATTAAGCTGGTGAGCATACAGGATTGGTGTTGTAGAACCTTGAGAATAGCGAGTCTAGAGAGTGGATAACTCGAGTTAGAGTAAGTTGTAACTCGATTTGTGTGATCTCTATATAACTCGAGTTATCATTTGGCTAACTCGAGTAAATCAGACCACATATAACTCGAGTTAGCTTTGGATAACTTGAGTAAACAGTAGTTCTGAGGAGCTAAATTGTGACATTTTATAATTGGTGAATTCGAAGAATCTGAGGATTTATTTAGGGATTTTGACTGCATTGAGGACTATTTGGTAATATGTCAAGTCTCGAGGACTAGAACGTAATTTTACATTGATCGGGGACAAAATTGTAATTTTATGTGGGTTTCGAGTTTTGGGTCCAAAGTGATGGATTCACTTTCGGGTTGGGTTTTGAGCGACTTGAGGGTTACATATGCATGTGCATGCATTTTTGGTACAACCACAGTACCAGTGTCGCATACATCATTGTTTCTGATATGCTATTGTTTATGATAATTGTTTCAGCTTCCTGCCCTTGTCAACGAGATCAGCCATCTAGAAGTGGTATCGGGTCCTAGAGCTTGGACATCCAGGTGAGTGGATGACAGCTTCAGACATATAAGTTGTGTCTCGAAATTGGTTATGTTTTTATGTGTATAACACATATTTGAAACCGGACTAATCTAAGGATTGATTAATTAAATAATTTGATTATGTGAATAAAATATTCACTATTTGTTTTTGGAAAAGAATTACATATACATATTGATATATATGTTTTGACTGTTTTTTATGCTGAATGCATAGATTGTTTTGAGATAATGGT
Organism: Flueggea neowawraea; assembly: GCA_948243855.1. Taxonomy (NCBI): domain Eukaryota; kingdom Viridiplantae; phylum Streptophyta; class Magnoliopsida; order Malpighiales; family Phyllanthaceae; genus Flueggea; species Flueggea neowawraea. The sequence continues at coordinate 8,584 of CAODLS011261653.1, forward strand.
TTTTGATTATGAGACACCTTTGCTACGGGGTACGTAGCCTTTAGTATACCAAGGTATAATTTGACCCAGCTATCAGGGTTGTCAATAGCCATGTGCCCTGACTCGACACATGATTTGTTACTGAATTAGTGGCAGAGTCCACAATCATTATTGAGGTGGTTGAGTGACGCAGTTTATACCACGATTGTTATCGGTTCCATAATACATATATATTGTTTTTGACTATGATACTAGTAGTATCAATTTTGCCAAAGCGCATGTGGTTGTCTTGGGTGTAAATGTTTGTGAAACGTGTTTTTGAAACCATACTATGTATGTAGTGTGTATATATATATATATACACATTCATGTCGTATACGTGCATGTGGCAGTTTTCCAACGGTTTTCAAACCAGTCATTGTAAGACACATATGAGGCACTTTGAAGTGTTGTCCCTCACTCACTGGGTTTGACCCCCTTATTTCTTCTATGTTGCCTTGTTTCTATTTTACAGGTTGATTCGACTCGGCAATTTTTGACAATCCCGTTCAGTGATACAGATACTTTTGGTTAATAACACCCTTTTTGTCGGGCTACTTCGTTTGTATTAGATGCTCCACTCCGATATACTATTGAGTTATGGAGTCCGCTAGTTGTAGGTTTATTTTGGAGATATTGAATTTGCGATTTATCGCTTGTATTTATTTTCTTGATGTATTTTATTAATATATATATATATTTTTTTTCTCAAACGATTTTAATAACATGTTTTAAATAATTGGGCGTATAGTTTCTATATCTTAGAGGTTTATGCGAGATAGCCGGACTTTTATAGACGGTTCACCTCATACGCCGGTCACTGTCTCAGGAATGAGTCGTGACACTATTAAAACGTTCAACTTACTCCAAGAGTAAGTTTTTTCAAATTACTCTTGATCTCCACCATCCATTGCATTTTAATTTAATGGTGGAGATTAGATACAAAAAATAAGTTATATCAACTATTAGATTAAAATACAATAAATGGTGAGGATCAAGAGTAAGTTAAAAAGACTTACTTTTGGAGTAAGTTGAACCTTCCTCTCTCTCTCTATATATATATATATAAACACTAGTTTTTTCAATAATTAGATAAATTCAAGAATTCATAAATTTTAAACATAGTTTTGTAATATCTAAATTTTAATAAGTCCGAAAGGTTAAAATGTCTCCATTCTTTAACACATTCTATGACTATCAATATCTCCATCAATAAACAAGTATTATATATACATTGATCAACAATATAAACAAGTATGATATGAGATTGAAACTAGCTTCATCTAGAAATATTTAAGAAAAAGAAAAGATTTTCCCCATGCTTTCAATATCCATGAGCTATTTCACACAATCAGATCGTAAGAGTCATGAAATTAATTTTAAAATTTAAGGTGGAGAAAGAAAATTGGAAGACACAATGTTTAAGCCAAGAACCACAAGATACTGAGTCATAACTGTATGAAATGGCATGAGATTGGATTTCCCTTTAAAATATTTTGCACATGAATCATGTTATTTCCATGTGTACGTAACTGTATTGGATTTCTCTTTAATGTCACGGTATCATCTTCATTATACTAATAAATTCTTATGTTTTTTTAAAAAAAAAAATCAAGTTGTATATTTAACAGATTAAAGTGAATTGAATAAATTACTTAAATTAAGAGTTAAAAGAAATTAAGGATATACAAATCCTGTCTGGCAAAATATTACTACTTGGATATTGTTTGACCAGGCACATTAAAATCTACAAAAAAAAATTATAACTTGCTTATGAACTCCCTTGTAAATATTCGCTACATTCTACTTTGATAAACATATTAATTTTCATTTACAGGAATTAAGGAGTGTTAGTTTTATTAGTTAAATGCATTTAATTTAGTAATTTTTCAAAATTTATCCTTTGACTTTCTTATAAGTAATTTACCTTTTGACTTATATTAGTAAAATTATTAAAATATTAATTATAACTCTTTCACTAACCATAAATTACATGCGTAGTATTTTAATTTTATAATTTAATTAATAAAATATAAAAGAAAATTATCTATAATTTGGGACACAAAAAATAAAAAGAGTGTTTATTAAAATACGACAAAATAGTAAAGAAAATATTTTAGTTGAACTTAAAATTGGAATATAAATAAGTTTTTTACTTCAATTTTTGTGATTTTTATGGTAATTTCTTGCGGTCACATTACCTAAAGAATATCTAATGCACTCATCTTCAATAAGAAAAGTCATGCTTATAATTAAAGGTGTCGAATTTGAATATGAAGGGGTCTTATTTCTTAAGAGATCCAATCCGAACCGGCTCTAATCCAATTCAACCAGTTATATATATATATATATATATATATAGTTACCAACCCGTTAATATAATATGTTAATATATAAATTATAAGTATGAACATTTTCGATATAGCATTGTAATGTCCAGCCCTTATAGATATGATTGGGAAATGATATAAATTCTTTAATAAAGTACTAAATCTCCTTCATATTGAGGCATTAATCATCATCCAATAAAATAATACCAACTACTTTGTGGCCAAATTTGGTGTATTTAGATATATATAATTAAGCAGCATCTTCTGATTTATTTAAGACATGTTGAGAAGACAATCTTCGACCATATTTTATGTCATGATTCATATTTTATAGAGCTTTTTTATAATGCAAGCCATTAGAAATTAGTAAACAAAGTATAACACAAAAATACAAATTAAAGATCATTGAACATCTGTATCAATATTTTGGTACTATTTTATAATTTTAACTACCAAACTAACAATAATTCAGGTACAAATTAGTAAAAGAAAAGTATTCCAGCAAGTGAAAGTGACTAAATCAATTGGAATTTAGGAAATATTTGGCATATTGTTCTCCCCACAAAAGAAAAATTCAAATCTACCGCAATAATTATAAGACTAATAAGAGAAAATGACTACACATTTTAAGGTTCAATTTTACGTATTAAATACCCAGGATGCACCTTTGTCCTAAATATGGAAAAATTTTAAACACAATCTGAGAAAAAAAACATATATAATTTGGGGAGTGATAGTGAAAGTAGTTTATTATCTGGATTAATATTGTAGAATGAAGATTGCCTGCTTGAACAATCCGGTTAAAAAAAAATTAATCCAGCAAAATAAAAAAGTTATAACAACCTAATTCATTTGAAGAAAATAGAAGCACAACAATCTGTTGACAACAAAAATGGACGGGTCTCTAATGTGGGTGAAACGAGGAGAAAATTTTACAGCCGCTGATCCAATTTTTGGAAAAATTTAGCGAGGTCATTTTAGTCGGGTTTGTCACTATACAGTCACTCCCTTTTGAAGTTTTATTCCAGAAGATCACTATGACCTTTTTTTAAGAGATTCGGGCTAGAAAATCCACGTGGCATACCACGTCATGAAAACGTGTCACGTGGTTTGAAGGAATCTAGCTACTGGTTTAACAGATAAACAGTATATAATAGTAGGTTCGAGTTACCTACCTCGATTTCTGCAAAAACTCGACCCAACCAGCAGCGGAAGACAAAGGTCAGGACCGGTTCGATGTTGGTCTTGCGAGCAAACCACAGTCGGGTTGGCGACGGGAGTGCTCGTCTGTTTCGCAGCCTAGATGCCACGCGGATCGGGACCATCGGCAAACGAGGAGCGAGTGGAGAGAGAGGCTTCCTTTCCCTCTCTCTCACGTTTTTGTGTGGGCATGGAATCAATGGAAGCACTCCTCTTCCTTTCCTCCATATATATAAGCCTTTAAATGGGTTTTGGGCCCAATGGGCTTAACACATGGGCCTTACGGGCCCATCTCAATTGGGCTCGTCAATTGGTCTATGTCCATCGTCCCGGTTCACACATTGACTGACCGAGTTTGGTTCACCCGTCATGGGCAGACCGCTTTTTCCAACATCTCCCACTCGTATATGACGACATGGTACATCATCATGTAACATGGTTAGCACTCACATAACCATGCTCGATCCTTTCGTCATACATGCAAATAGACCGCACGACCAGCATACGATAAGAGCATAATTGTTATACACCTGTAAGGGATATATAACAGCTCCTTACTCAATCCTGCCAGAAGGCGTCTCTTGCAGAACAACTCCATTTTGT
>CAODLS011261847.1:0-14011 GCA_948243855.1 Flueggea neowawraea
TCAACAAATTTTTCAAAATTTGGCAAAATCTGAACCAAACCCTATCTTCTCCAAAAACACATCAAATCACTTGATTCAAAGCTCAAATCACATTCCTACAAGTCCCCTAACACTTATTCTAACATCCTCTAACATCAACTAACTCAGAATCATGAGAAAACAGAACCTATGTGATTTTCGGACAAATGCTTGCATGTATGAATCAAAGCTCAAAATGGTGTTTAAATGGAAGAAGAGGAGTTGATCTTACCTCAGAAGTAGACTAAGGACGTTGGGGAACCAATGTGGAAGGATTCGGACGAGTTGAGAGAGTTTTGAGTGAGAAAATGAGAGAAAAATGACAGAATAGCGTGTTTCAGCCCGTTTTATGCACTGCAGATCAAAGCCAACGTACGTTGTGGTGATGCACAACGTACGTCGTGACCCTATAACGTATTCGGTGATGCTTCCAGTAGCTACGGGTTTTGAATAAACACACCTCAACGTACGTCATAGTCAGACAACGTACGTTAGTCATCCTCGTCCTAGATAACGTACGTCTTACCTATGTAACGTACATTATGCTGCTTTTCCAGACAACATACGTCTTGCACAACGTGCTACGTATGTTGTCCACTCTCCCATCACATACTCAACGTTTCACATTTCCCCACATGCACTGAACTTCCCTTGAGTTTCGATGACACCTAATCCTCGACAAATATGTCTGATTACCTTCAAGGTCAAATCAGACTCGGTCAGAAGTCTACAGGGCTCCTAACCAATAGGAGTGGGATTTTACAACTTGTCTGGCTGCTGATGAGGCTGCAACATATTCAGCTTCAGATGATGACAAGGCCACAATTTCTTGCTTCTTTGAACTCTAAGACATTACTCCACTACCAAGGCTAAATTCATTCCTAGAAGTGCACTTTGGGTCATCCAAACATCCTGCCTAATCGCAATCAGTGAAGCCAAATAATCTGAAGTTTGAAACTTTTGTGTACCAAATACCAAAATTGACAGTTCCAACAACATAACGAAGAATTCTTTTTACTGCACCAAGGTGTTGCTTTGTAGGACTATGCATAAATCTAGAGACAACACCAACCGAGAAAGTAATGTTAGTCCTTGTGTGTGTCAAATAATTTAAGCCACCAACTAAACTTCTGAAAGTCTTGCATTGGCCTTCTTTGCCCCATCTTCACGTTGCAACTTTTCATTGATATTCATTGGTGTGTCTGCCACTTCACAATTTTCCATGCTAAACCTCTTCAAAAGATCTGCAGCATATTTATTTTGACACACAAAGATTCCATCTTCACCTTGAACTACTTCGAGACCCAAAAAGTATTGTAGCAGGCCCAAATCTGTCATCTCAAAATTCCTCATCATGCATGAATTAAAGTCTTCAATTAAAGATAATGAAGAGCCCATATAAATCATATCATCTACATAGAAAAGATTTCGTAAAAGGTTTACCAAAAATCTGATTTGAAAAGGATTTAGTTTGTGATGCATGTGTTAAAGAAAAGCATTCAAAATTATATTTTCAAAGAAAAAACTTGATTTCTACCACAAGACCTTTAGAGCTTTTACATATGGACTTATTTGGTCCTTCTATTACTCTAAATCTTGGCGGAAAAGCTTATTGTTTTGTGATTGTTGATGATTATTCACATTTTACATTAGTTTTCTTCTTGGCAAATAAAAATCAGACTTTTCATACAATTGCATTTTATAGCAAAAGAGTCCAAAATGAAAAAGGCTACACCATTGCCTTCATTAGGAGTGACAGAGGTGGAGAATTCTCATGTGATCCATTTGAATCCTTTTACATGGAATTTTGCACAATTTTTCAGCTGCAACGACACCTCAACAAAATGGAGTAGTTAAGAGGATAAATAGGACCTTGCAAGAAATGGCAAGGACAATGTGAAATGAGAATGATTTGCCAAAGTATTTTTAGACAGAGATTATAAACAGAGCTTGCTATATAATTAATTGGGCGTATGTGTAATCCGTACTTAAGAAAACACCTTATGAGTTGTGGAAAAATAGAAAGCTTAGCATTTCCTAGTTCATGCTTTCGGTAGCAAGTGTTTGTTCATAAAAATGGGAAAGATACCTTAGGAAAATTTCATGCTAAATCCGATGAGGTATTTTCCTTGGATATTCATCTATTACCAAAGCTTATAGAGTCTTTAACAAAAGGCTTAAAAAGGTAGATGAGTCCATACGTGTTATTTTTTTTGAGACTAACCATTTTTTAACTAGATTGCATGATAATGATGTTAGCCCATGTATTGGAGACAAAACGAAGGATTTAAAAATCAATGACATTAAGAATGAATCATTTAAGCATATTCAATAAGAATCCAAGAATGTGAAAAACAATAATTTTCCTAGAGAATTGAGATATGCCAAATCACATCCACAAGACCTAATAATTGGAGATGTGTCAAAAGGAATCGCAATTGGAAGTGTTATACAAAAAGCAACCAACTATGCATTTATATCTCAAATCATGCCAAAGAAGGTTGATGATGCACTTGAAGATGAATATTTGATTCTATCCATGCAAGTGGAACTCACTCAATTTGAAAGAAACCAAGTGTGGAGCTAGTTCCAAGACCAAATTGATTTATGATTATTGGAACAAAATGGGTATTTAGAAACAAAGAAAATGAAAACGGAGAGGTTGTAACAAAAAAATCCAGAATTGTGGCTCAAAGATATCTTCAAGAAGAAGGCATAGATTTTGAAGAACCTTTTGCACCGATGGCAAGACTTGAAGCAATCAGAATTCTTTGTGCATATGCATGTTTCAAGGACTTCAAGTTGTTTCAAATGGATGCAAAAAGTGCATTCTTAAATGGATATATCAAAGAAGAAGTTTACATGAAACAACCACCAGGATTTGAAGACCCACACTATCCAAAACATGTCTTCAAGTTGAAAAAGGCACTTTATGGATTAAGGCAAGCTCCTAGAGATTGGTATGAAAGGCTAAGCCAATTTCTTTTGAAGAATGATTTCAGTAAAGGTAAAGTGGATAATACTTTGTTCATTAAACACAGAAATGATGATTTGCTTCTAGTACAAATTTATGTTAATGATATAATATTTGGTGCTACTAACCCTTCTTCGTGTGATGAGTTTTCTAAGATAATGCAAAAGGAGTTTGAAATGACCATGATGGGAGAGCTTAGACACTTTGTTCAATTGCAAATCAAGCAAGTAAAGGATGGAATTTTCATAAATCAAAGCAAGTATATCAATGATATTCTAAAGAAATATGGAATGGAAAGTGTCAAAGCAGCTGCAACACCAATGAGCACAACTACAAAACTCACCAAAGATGAGGAAAGTAAAGAAGTGGTTGAAAAGCTTTATAGAGGTATGATCAGATCACTTCTTTATCTTACAACAAGTAGATCTGATATTATATTCAGTGTATGTCTTTGTGCTAGATTTTCTAGAGAGTCTCATGTAACAACTATCAAAAGAAATTTTCGGTACTTGATTGGACCAAGAATGTTGACTTATGGTATCCTAAGAATCATGGCTTTGATTTAGTTGGTTATATTGATGTTGATCATGTATGAAGCCAATTAGATAGGAAAATCATATCGGGTACTTGTCAATTTTTAGGTAACTCACTTGTATTTTGGTTTTCAAAAAAACAAAATTGTGTTGCATTATTCACTGATGAATCTGAATATGTAACAGCTGGGAGTTGTGTTGCACAAATTTTGTGGATAAAACAATAACTCATTGATTTTCAAATCAAGATTTCAAACATTCCTATGAAGTGTGACAATACAAGTGCCATAAACATTTCCAAAAATCCTATTCAACATTCTAGGACCAAACATATTGACTTCAAACATCATTTTATATGTGATCATGTTCTCAATGGAGATATTGAACTTGAATTTGTTTCTACAATTGATTAGCTTGCTGATATTTTAACAAAACCCCTTGATGAAAAGCAATTTGTTTCAATTTTTAGAAGAATTTGTATGTTATTTAAATGAATTTTTACTGATTATGTGTGCATAATTTATGTTCATTTGCATTCATGCATACATAAATAGTAAAGTGATCCATACGCAATTGAAATCTCTGATGTTGAAAGAACAAAGGTTCTGAATTTTGGATTCTGCAAAGATGTTATGCGCATTATATGAGATATAATGCCCATAAAAGTCGGTCTGATGGTTCTGGAATTACAAGTTTTGGACACTACGTGCATAACAGATATGTTGTGCCCGTAGTATATGATTGATTGTCACTGGAAGCTTTCTGGGTTTATTATGTGTGCGTAATATCATGTATTGTGCACGCAGTCGAAGACATAAATTTTTTTGAGTATCAGGTATGGCAGTGTTTAAGGCGTAGTATGGGATTCTGCTCACACAGTAAAGAGAGGCAGTAGCAGTGTTTCTGAAGTGCTCTCAGTACATACATAAAAGATGATAGAATGGGCGTAGTACTAAGATGATGGCAGCGTAATATTTTTTTTAATGCACACAGTATCCATTGGATAATGATTCTATGCTCTTAATATGGGTTGAGTTGATGTAGAAACATTTTGATCTTTCTGTGCGCGTACTACTGGGTACTACAGAAGTAGAACCTTAGCCACTTTCCAAACAGAAGCAGCCTAAAATTCTGAGAAACTCATCTATGGGCATAATATCATGTTCTAAACGCATAAGTCTTCACAGATTTTTTATACTATGGGCGTAGAATGTGACATTACGAGCTTAGTATTCATCATATTCTTTAAATTTAAATTGAACCTCAAAGCCTAAATTCACTCACGCTTTCTCTCACATTACCATTCCTGCTCAACTTTTTCACAAACCCTTTCCCTGTCCAAATCAAACCCCAATTGCTCTTCATTGCTCCTCACTCAAATTCTCTCATATTTTCCCCATCTGAAACCCTACGCACATACTAAACCCTAGTTCTCACATACTATCCAGATCAGTATGGCACTGAAGAATCCCAAGAAGGCTCGTACCAAAATGGCATCCAACAAGTCTGCTACTGAGCAATGCAAATCCTCCAAAGGTGTAAAGAGGCCTCGTTCTACCAAAGATACATAGAGTAACCCTGTCTCTCCTCTTTCAAAGAAAATCAAGAAGAAGCAAGGCGTAACAGTTGAAAATCAATTCAATTCAACAAGATTTATTGATTTTCAAGCTGCTCGACTCTTCAGATCTCTTGGTAGGGCAAGTAATTCAGACTGTAAGGTATTCAATTTCTGTTCTTTACATGAATGTGGATTGGAATTGACAGAAGATTTCAATAAGTTTGGGATTCGTATATTCTGTATGGTTGGGATGATTTTTATCCAGAATTGGTTAGGGAATTTTATGCAAATGCAAGAAAATGGGAGAATAGAGACATAGATCCTCTCAGTTTTTGTAACATTGGAGTGTCCAGTCAGGTTAATGGTCAGGAGATCCTCATTGATGAAGACCTATTACATGAATTGTTTGGATGATCCAATAGGGGATGTGTGGTCAAGAAAGAAAAAGGTGTGATTGATTTCTATGATGAAGAAGGGAACAAAGTTGTAGTGGATATTAGTGAAATCAAAAGGATCCTACTAGAAAAGGTTGTTGTGGTGACAATGGAAGCAAAATTGCTTGATCAAAATGATCTTGGAGTCTTTTGGAAGATGGTTCACTTATCCTTCATAAGAATTTTGCAACCCAAGTACCACACTCAGTCCCCCTACACCAATCAGGACTTAATTCACACATATTTGTTGATGAATGAGTAAGAAGTTAACTTTGCTTATGTGGTGATCGATTGGCTTCTTGAAAAGGTGAAGAATTTCAACCTTCCTACTCTTAATCATCCTAGTAGGGAAAGGATAGAGCATATGCCTTATGCTAGTCACCTCACCAAAATCTTCAAGCATTTTGGAGTAAGCTTTGAAGTTCAAAGAGTGAAGGAAAGAAAGAAAATCAGGGCTTCCATTCTTCGAAGCATGCGCCTTTTCAGAATAGTGGAGAGAGGCTATGTATATTAGCCTTATTTGTGAGAAGGAGATGTTATGGTTGATCCAAAATATCAACAATTTATGCCTAAAGCAAGAGAAATGATGTTTATACGAAAAAACGGTGTTCAACCGCAACAAAGTAATGTTGTAGAAGAAGTTGAGGAAGAAGAAGCTAACCCTACAGTGAATGTAGAACAAGAAGGTGCAGCTGAAGGAGAAGCTAGGCCAAGCAAAGTCAAAAGGAGTAAGCTTGATAGATTACAACAGGAATTTGATGACTTCAAAGTCGAAACTGAGTTTAACTTCGCAGCTGTGAGGAAACAACTTCAAGCTTATCAAACTGAAATTTCTGCAAATTTTGAGGTTGTCATCAATTTATTGGAAATCTTGAAAGCTGAGTTTCAAAATTTGTAACAACAGCCTCCACTGAGTCCTCTTTCCTAGCCCTTCAGCAGACCCTACTCCTTCACACTCTCCATCTCATGGAAATGATCCTTCAGGTGGTGAAGAACAATAACCTCCCACTGCATCGGCCAATAATGCTCCTTAAATGAACTTGAATGAGAAGCCAAATGTGGAAGAAGAAGAACCCTTTACTACAGAAGAACCTCCAATTGAACATAGGTCTTAAAAAGAAATGGTTGAGGAAATTAGCAAAGAAACAGAGGTTCCTACTGAACCAGAGCCTGTTTCAGAAGAACTAGTGGTTGAGGAACAAAATAGTGAAGCAAAAACCATTGAGCTTCCAACTGAGGCAACCTCTGAGCAGAAATCAGAAGACAGCAGACCTGAAGCTCTTTCATCATCTCAACCAAAAATGAGTAATGCAGATTTTAAGCAGATTCAGAAAATGATAAAATACTTTCTAACGAATCTAAAGAAAGATTTGAACAAGGCATCTGCTCAACAACATGTTTCCAGTTACTCAAGTGATTCTACTGACTCTAATGATTCAACTGACTCAAAACTGACTTCACCAGCTTTATTCCAAAGTCTTTCTTTGTGCCTCAATCTCTGCCTCTTCCCACTGACATTACAAGAAAAAGAGATTCAAACAAACAATGCAAGCTATAGAAATGTACAAAGCCATGCTTGCTAGTCTACCTCCTCTTCCGAGTACAATTACAGCATCATCTAATGATGAAGATGTTGATCATGATCTCTTTGACTTAGTCTCTCTGCATTACCTTCTCAGATCTATCACAACTGAACATCATGAACTTGATTGGTTTAAAGTGGTTGTGGATCGTGCTTCAACAACTATAGAAGAATTATGCAAGATTCTCGATCCTTTCTCTTTCACAGCACCACAAATGATTTTAATCGATTAGGATCTACATTTTTTCATTCACATTGCATATGCATCATATTTATATTTTGCTATCAGTGTGTATATATTGATTGTTAATTTATGATCTCTATTCCACCTTTTTTATTTTTCCAAAAAGGGGAAGAAAATGTGAAGAGTTTGTGTTGTTAACTTTGATATGAAATGTGTTGACAAGATTGTCTTGAATTAATTGGATACTATGTGGAATGCTAACACTCAGACAAGGCTTAACAATCATTGATCAATTTTGTAATTTTTTTAAGTGTCATTAAATAGGTGCATTGATTAAGGGGGTGCAAACTCTTTCACTGTTTTTGTCATCATCAAAAAGGGGGAGATTTTTGAACCAAGTTGGGACCACATGAAAATTCCCTCTAAGTTTTGACGATTCTATAAAACAATTGAAAAATTTAAGCCATGCACATTGATGAAGATGAAGTAATTCTGAGTTTTTCTAGAATGGATACTATACGCATTGTAACAGATACAATGCGATTAGTAATGTGTTCATCATAAGGCAGAATGGTCTGAACTCTTATTATGTGCATTACACATGGCTAAATCGACATACAAAAGAGGAGAAAGTTTCAGGTGACATACTATACATGTAGTAGGAAGTACTATGCGTTTAGTGGAGACTTAAATTCAAACCAAGAAGAAATATGCGCATAGAAGGGAAAAGCAATATTATGAAGAAGACTCTTACTATGCACGTAGTAAGGGATACTATGTGCATAGACGAGGAAGACATGCTATTTTCAGAAGGTGACAAATTCTGTTAAGATGTGTCAGAATTTTAAAAGGAAATATTTGTTGGTAGAACAGATTACGTAAGAAGATCACATTCTACACACATAGAACTAGATGAGCTGGACTATGAGACAAATTTGAGATGCTCCTCGGGAATTTGAAATTTGAATATTCTCTAACACCATATGATACAATTACGTGATGGATCAAATATGTGATCTTGGATGTTCGTCTACACACGTAGAAGATAGTGGAATGCAAGCAGAAATGAAGTATTACGGCCGCAGTACAAATGCTACGCATGTAGTAGATATGAGATATTCAACTAAATCAAGTAGTGGCTACTGGACGTAATACTATGCACACAAAAGAAGGATCACAACGCATATTACTCTGATAAGATTGTACACTACACACGCACTACTATATAGTATGTGCGTAGTATGGACTGAGGTCAGCAAAATTAGCATTTTGCAGCTCTCTCACAACAAATTCTTTGAGCCTCACAACGGCTATTTTTAAAAGAGTTACTATGTATAGATTTCTTCATTGTTCTTATACCAATTGAGTATTTATTTGCATTTCTGTCATAGAGTTGGTGTAAGATACTGTTTGTAACTTTGAGAATCCACTTGTATTCAAGCTTTAGTGTTAAAGCTTAAAGGTAGTATAGGTTTGCTTTGTTTCATCCCTTAGAAAACAAAGAGAGTTGGTTTTCTTGTTTCTGCCAGTTAAAAACAAGGTGTAAAGGTTGCTTGTGAACTTGTAAGACAAAAAGTGTAATGATTTCCCTTCACCCGCAAGTGAGGAAGTTGTTATTGGATTGAAATCTCTCTAGTGAGCTAGAGGAGTGGATGTAGGTCAAGGAGGATCAAACCACTATAAATTCGGGCTTTGATTCTATATCCCTTACTATCCTTTATTTCATTCTTGTGTAGTTGTGTTTTGGATTAAGTTACTGATTTGTTTTGCAAAAATACACAAAAACATTTCAAAAGGTTTTAACTTTTAGGAAAAAATCCAATTCACCCCCCTCTTGGATTGCCATGTTGGGATTATATATATATATATTCTGTAAAATGTTTATATGATCTGCATGCCTACTTGGATTGAGATATTATTAGTTTACTTAATATGACTCGGGACACTTACACGACAGTGGTAAGTTGAGCATTTGGTATACCATTGTGAATGCCTAATTATCAGGGTAAGATGGTAACCATATGTCTAACTGACACATATGAGCTGATGTTTAGTGGCAGTAGTCTACATATGATTTGAGGTCTGATTATAGTCTCATTGTCTAATTTTACTATATATATATATATGAAGGCTCAACTTACTCCAAGAGTAAGTTTTTTCAACTTACTCTTGATCTCCACCATCCATTGCATTTTGATCTAAAGGTTGATTTAACTTACTTTTTTTGTATCCAATCCTCACCATTAAATTCAAGTGCAATGAATGGTGAGGATCAATAGTAAGTTGAAAAAACTTACTCTTGGAGTAAGTTGAGCCCTCTCTCTCTTTCTCTCTCTCTCTCTCTCTCTCTCCCTCTCTGATTGTATGATGTCTGCTCTAGATATGAATGTTTTAGGCAATGTTTTCTGAAAATTATTATATATATTTGAATCTTAGTAACTCCATTTGTTTAGTTCTGTTTCCGCCAAGTTTTTTTTTTTAATTTTATTTACAACAATTATTTTCAAAAATAAAATAATAACATATTTTATTTGTCTTATTTATTTAATATGCATGATTGTTTGTCGTCTGCCTTGTTTGCTAAGGATTAAAAAATGAATTTCTAAGTTTCTATCTGTAGATATACGAGTGTATACTAATAGTATACAATATATATGTGTATATGAAATATTATCCCTCACTAGGTTCTTACTATTTTCCCTTTTTATCTTTATTTTATATTACAGGTGATTCCTTTTCATCTTCAGATATTTTTTGGCATCCAGACACTCATTAAGGCACCATTGTCAGCAGTGAATGCCCTATTGTTTGGACCCTAGATTATCCATTTCGTTAGTTGTTCCACATCGGGTTATCTATGAGTTTATGGATCTATATTTGCTATTACTTTGTCTTTAAATAATTTTACTTATAAATATTTATTCTGTATTTCGATATTATGATAATATTTCATTTTATTATTTAAAAATATTATTTTTGAAACTTTTATTTGTTAAACTATTTTAATTTGATTAATAAGTTTGCTAATAATAAGAAGTTGAGCAGATGTTCTATTCTCAGAGGCTTATATGAGATGGGCTGGGGTCTCTTAGACGATTCGTTTTATGGTCGTGGCAAAAATGGCATTTTTGGAAGACTTTTGTAGGGTTTTCTTGCGTTATCTAAAGGGTATAAATACCCTTATTATTACTCATTCAGGACGCCTTACATCATAGCATTAAAAACATTCTCTTTACCTTTTCTTTTAAAGAATGTTTTATTATCTTTAACTAGGGTTTAAGGAAAGAAAAAGGAAGTCGAATCACCCGAGGTTTCCTTATTGGGCATTGATTGCCAAGGCTTAGGTTTGGTTCCTTTGATCTTTCCTCTTTTGTGATTAAACTCTAATTATGTTTCTAATTGATATTGGTGTTTTTATTTTGATTTTTATTTTTAATATGCTAGCTTAATTTTCTAGTTGGAGTGTAAAGATGTAGGTCATGATGATAATTTGATATGCTAATGCTTGAGTTTGTGCTTGTTTATCCATGTTTATCTATTGTATTGTGGTTAGTTCATTGACTTGCTTTGAATGGCTATAGCTTAAAGTGGCCGCCTAGGTTGTAGTTCTAGTAAACCTAATTGAAGAATCGAGAGATGCAGATTGGATGAGGCTACAAGCAATGAATTTGTGAGTGTTAGGATAGAAATATTCAATGTCCACAAAGTGTTCAATGAAATGCCTAAGGCTCTTAATGACTCTAATTTGATCAAGTGAGGCAGAGATGACCCTTTTGATAAATGTAGATATGGTTTATTGACTTTGAGATAGGCTTTAGACTAGAGTAATGGTGAGAATGCCCAATTCTTGAACCCCATGTTTTAGCTTAGCAAAATTATAGTCCTAACTGAAACCTTGAAGCCCCAATGCCTTTTACATTTTGAACTTGTCTTTTAAATTGTAGTTTTCATTTGTTTGCTTTGTGTTTTGTCTTATCAATAAAAAAAATCCAAAATTCTATAATGTGTTCTCGTGCTTTTAGTTTTCTTTGTGATCACAATTAATTCTTGTTCCTTACGGATTTGATACCATAGGATCCTTTGAGGGTTAAAACTAGAACGATCCTTGTGCACTTGCAAGGCATCGATCAGATGGGTTGGAAACCTGGGCCGAGAAACTCTTGCATTAATTCCCCCAATGTATTGGTGTCCAGTCCACTTGATCCATCGGTTGAATCTGAGGGAGGATTGTTGGGGAGCATATCCCCAGGGGCTTAAAAACTAATCCTCTCACCATACGTGCCCCTTGAGCCAGAAAAATATTTTTCATGCTCGTAATTTCCTTGTAGGTGTATCGGGGCCTTGCCATGTCCTTGGGAACCAGACCCATTAAAGGCTTTGGCATCCTCTCTTTTGTGATACGACTGGTGGGAGTCACCTACCCGCCTCTCCAAGACATCTTGGGCAACTAATAGTGTAAAATTTAATTGCCCCCAATGGATTTAATTGGTTCTTTTTTGTTTCACTACCTTGCAGTTTTTTCCCTTTTGTGTGGTAGCTGGCACACATCTACAACTTGCATCTCCCCTTTTCCTACTATTTCTTTAATGCCCCCTTAGAAAGTTGCCTCCCAAGGTATTCTATTAGTTTCTTTGGTGCATCCTTTTTGGAATCTACAACCATATCCATAGCCTACTTCTCCATTTTCTCCTCAGCCTCTTGATTTAACAACTTTGGGGACTGCCCTCAGAGTGTTTTGAATGGTTCTTGCAGAGCCATTTTATGGAAAACATGAAAAATTAGTCTAAGTTTTGAAGATTTCCAAAACAACTAAAAAGTTAAGCAAAACACGTTAATGAACCCCTACACACGTTGATCTGTTATCAACTCACATCGGTTCAAAGACAAAATGGAATATATGCCCGCTAATGGTTCAATGGCGCACCTTAGCGTCTATTAACATTCGTTGTGGAAGAATCAACACACATTATCAACTATTCTGTAGTTCTGGAACTTTATATCTGTGGAGCTTAAACACGCTAATCAGGGAAGAATGCGCTGACATGCTATATAGTTTATCGTATGGAATTTGTTAGCGTGCGTCAATGATTCAACAAAGCGTGTAAAAGAAGACTAAAGATTACTGGAGTAAACATTCTGCTTTATTAGGGCGCGCTAAGGATGTGTAAGGCACGTTATCGAAGCATTTCTTAGATCTATCTTACCCATAACAAGGCATCTGCGTTGGTGAGATGTTATTGAATGGAGAAGTCTTGTTGCAGAGTAAATGTGACATTTTTAATATCAAAGCAACAACGCACATTGAGGATTGAGAATGCTCGTAGTTGAAGGATTCCTTAGAAACTGACAAATCTGTTACACGCTTCTCGGGATTTCAAATTTAAATATTTCTTCATATGAGAATGTGTCAGACTTAAAGGTGTGATCTTTTAAGACGTCAAATGACACAGATGATCAGTAGAGCGAGTTAAAGGATTGATCAACACATGCTGATGTTTGACTAGGCCCACTAATCAGAAGCATTTCCTTACCAGAAGAACTATAACTCCAATACGACACACTAATGGTCTTCAACACACTCTGATACTTGACCATGTATATGAAGAACGTGCGCTAATGGAAATAATGCATGTTAATGCCAATGACGTCAATTAAAATCAGAATATTGTTCTTCTCTCCCAACAACTACTTTTGGTTTGCAACGACTATTTCTCTGAGCCTACATATAAATAGAGTCGTCTAGAAATGAAGAAAATAGAGAGACTTTCCAAGAGTGTGCCCAAGCTTTGCAAAATTGATTCTTGACTTACTGTCTCTTCGAGCTTTTCATTTATCTTATACCAACTGTGATTTGATTTGCATTTCTGTTACTGGGTTGGTGTGAGATATTGTTTACAACTTCGGGAATTCACTTGTATTCAAGCTTTGGTGTTAAAACTGCATGGTAGTTTAGGTTTTCTTATTGAATCCTTGAAAGACAAGAGTGGTTGCTAGTGAGCCTTGGAAACTAGTGTTGGTTTTCTTGTTTCAGCCTCAAAACAAGTGTGTAGAAGGTTTCTTGTGAGACTGAAAAACAAGGACTTGTAACTGTTTGACTCCACTCACAAGTAAGGAAGCCTTAGTGGATTCAAACTCTCTAGTGATCTAGAGGAGTTGACGTATGTCAAAGGGGACTAAACCACTATAAATCAAGGATTGTTCTCTTCTATACCTTCATCTCTTTTCTGTTATTAATTTTATTTATTGTGGGCGTGTATTGGATTTAATTTCTGTTTTGCTTTTGACAGATTGTGCAAAAGGTTTTCAAAATTTTTCAAATTACAACTTAAATCCAATTTAGCCCTTACTCTCTCTCTTTCTTAGAGTGCCATATTGAAATTACAATTGGTATCAGAGCTAATAATCAATATTTTAAGATTTAACAACCTTGACTAGAAGATCCAAAATGGCATCCATGAGAGATATTTAAAAATATGAAGGCTTGGATATTAATAGAGCTACTTTCTTTGATGACAGTGACTATGTTTATTAGAAGACATAGATGATGGTTTTCTTAAAGTGTGAAGCTGAAGAAGTATGAAATACTGTAATATCCTGCTTATTTTAGCCGAAATCTTGTAGTATTCTGAAGTGATTTCGAGTTGGGATGTTGACCTTTGAGTTTGAGGGTTGTGTTGCATATGTTGTGCACGTTGGAGGTCATCTATGTGCTTAGTCCAGGGTACTGT
>CAODLS011261997.1:0-12884 GCA_948243855.1 Flueggea neowawraea
TGCAGAACGAATCTCCAGTGGGAAAATTTCACTCGGCACCAACCAGCCCAACGGACCCCATGACCAAGCGAACCCGGCCACGTATGTGCAGATGAAGACCACCACAACTATGCCGTACCATTGTGGCAAGTGACCTGGATCACCTTTGACTCCAAACTTGGCTCCAATGCAAGCAGCAACAACAGCCTGCACATTTGAATAAAACCCAATTGAGTTCACAGTAAAAAATGTGTTAATCTTGGTAAACATGAATTAATTTATCAATTACCTGGCAAATCAACATCTGAGCTCCTCCTTCCATGAACAAAAACCTTCTACCCCACTTATCAACACCATAGATTGAAACCAATGTTGCAGCAACATTAACACCACCAGTGATCACAGCAGACATGAGGGAAGCATCGCTACCGAACCCAATAGTGTCGAACAAAACAGGGGCGTAAAACATGATCACATTGATGCCAGTGAGTTGTTGAAAGAATGGAATCATAATGGCCATTGTAAGGTGAGGTCTGTACTTCCTTTGCAACAAATTCCTCCAAGGATGTTCGACTAGTCGTGATGCCTCACTAGCAGCAATAAGGTCGTTGAGCTCCGCATCAATGTCATCAACACCACGAATTCTCTTCAATTTCTCTCTGGCCTCACCGTGTTGGCCACGTTCGATCATGGAGTTAGGTGTGTCTGGAAGAACCAATGATCCAACTGTGATTATAATTGCAGGGACCATGGCACCACCAAGACTGAGTCTCCATCCCCAACCACCTTTAATCTTTGCAAAGAAGTAGTTCAGCACATTGGCTATGAGGATACCAACAGTGATTGATAATTGGAAACCAATGTTGAGAGCTCCTCTGTACTTGTATGGAGCCATCTCAGAGAGGTAGAGTGGCACAGACTGTAATCACCCAAACAAATTAATGAATTAATTATTTTTTTGGTAAGTTAATCATAAACTCCAAATAGCGAAATTGGAATAAAATTAGACATGCTAGTTTTCAAAGGGATCACATGTAATTGTCTAGTAGGTCATGTTTTCCTGAGTAAAAGCAAACGTCACTGTAAGTCTCAAATCAAGCCTGAAAAACAAACCGCTAAAAAAAGGTCTTCCACTCTAAAATAATCAACAAAGTTGCTCTCAGCTTGCTATTTTTCTATTCAACGGCGTGATATTAACAAGTAAACTTCAGCATAAAAATTGCTAGAAAACTGTCATGTAAGAAAAATGAGGCAAAGTGTGAGATTAGAAATAACCAATAAAGTACACAACTTTGGCTTTACTCTTCTTGTTCAAACTATTCTTTTGACTTGCGTTGCAATATGGCATTGGCAGATTAGGTAACAAAAAAGAATCCATGAAATTTTCTTTCCTTTTTCCAACGTTTTCCCAGGAAACAAACGCGATTGGAATGCAAAAGGCTTGGATCAGAAAAAGAAAGGAAAAAAATCGTTTTTGTCCTTTTCCTAGTTAATTACTACATGTCTGTATCATGCTCAGAAACTTTACAGAACAGATCTGGACATCAAAAGCTTTAATTCCAAAATACAATGAAGCAGAGAGAATAGACATACCATTACCACTCAAAACCCAACAAAACAAAACATTAAAAAAAGGAACGGAAGCACTTTATCAGGACCAGGAATAAAGAACCCAATACAGTACACTAATTGTTTTTTTCTTATGACACACAAAAAGAAAACAGAAAACAGAACATACAAATTCTCAGATCCAAACAAAACAAACAAAAAAGGAGCAACATTAGAGTAAGAAGAACTAAGAAGTACCTGATTGGCAAAACCAATACCAAAACCAAGCAAGATTCTACCAAGAATCAACATCCAGACAGCTTTTGCGAAGCCATTGATGAGGGCACCGGCAAAAAAGAGCAGACCTCCAAAAAGCATGGACCGTTTCCTTCCAAGCTTACGCGTCCCCGTGGATGCTACCAGCGATGACAGTAAAGCAGCCACGTCAAGAGATGATGTACACATGGGTAGAGTCTGACGATCATATTGACAGTACTGGTTCGTGGATGCGTCAGCTTGTTGCTTCCTGAAAACAGATGGAAAGAACCTCTTCAAGAAAGATGGCATCGACGTAACTCCACCTGTCAAAAACCCAATTCTTAAAATAATCAGTTTCAGTTTTTTTTTTTTCTCATAATAAAGTGGCAAGTTCAAAAGTTAACGATGTATACCTGAAATACCAATATCGTAACCAAAGATGAGACCACCCATGGCAGCAACAATACATGTTACAGTGACAAAAGGAGTGAGTTTGCCGGGATATTCCCGGCCAGGGCCGGTCGGGGCTATTCCTACAGCCGGCATGCTTGTCTTTCTTTGCTAATTACCAAACTTTGAGAGAAACTAACACAAAGAGAAAGAACTAACGAGAGAAGCAATGAGAACGTTGAGAGCTATATGGCCAAGACTAAAGAGAATGGATTCTACAGAGGTTTTAACCAAGCATGGAGTGGGTATATATAGAATAGAGGGAGAGGTTCACATTAATTGTTTTTTATTTACGGCGAGGCTTGTTGAGCTGTTAAAAAACTATTTTGTTATTGAGGAATCAAGATTTTTTTCCCTGTATTATAGGGATTGAAAAATGTGACAATTCGTCTATTCTGAAGATGGATTTATTTTTATTTTAATAATTTTGGAAATAATGTAAGATTCAAACAAAAATAAAGAGAGTTGTACATTAAAATTTTTTTTGCTACACTTGGTCTATGATTTTTGCTACATTTCACTTTGTCCTCAAGTACCCTTAGCAATCTATTGTTGGAGGGTCCTACAAAAAATTGAGTTCATACACAAATTTAAACAAAGTGGTGGGGACATTTTGGTAAGTTGAGGATTAATTAAATGTTCCTAATCCTAAATTGGGCACATAATCATTATAAAATAATTTCATGCATTATGAAGATAATTAGAGAAGAAGCAAAGGGCGGAAATAGTTGGAGGGTGGAAATTGAGAGGTTATACTTATGCAGGTCAGATAATAGTCATCAAGCTGACTCACAAATATTTGCCTATACACCTAATTGAAACCTTATCACTCTGTGGATAATGTTGGCTACTATTAACATTTCAAACAAAAGTATTTTTTTCTAATAAAAAGCTAAACAAAACGTGACTTCCAAGTGCTTTACACCGAAGTTTTTATTTCTCTTTGGAATGGAAAAATTGGATTGCCGAATCTGTAGTTTAGATGACTTCAAAGGGCCTTTATCATGTCCTAATGTTTTGCTTTCCCGGAGATCATGCTGTTAGAAATTGAAGATTTTGTTCCCAAATAGTCTTTTGTCGAGTGGATTGGATTGCTTTTTTTTTATTTTCTGACAAAGTGTTTGTTAAATAGTTTCCATATTTATTGTCACCTTGTTTAGGCTATTTTATAGATCCATTTTGTTAATTAGGTCGGTGCATTTAATTCCGGCGTTCACATTAATCAATTAACCAAGTACAAATCAGAAGCCTCATCGATGGATATACCCAACCAAATTAATTAAACATGCTTAAATAAACCCCTTAATTTAGGACTAAATCCGAAATCCTTATTGGATTGTGAGGTCGTATCTTAATCAAACCTAGTCTTAATGACAAAGTCGAAAAAAACATAGTCCTGAAATTTTTATTATTAGGGAATATATCATATATTCATTCCATCGCCATCTAAAATTAGTTATTGGTTTCATTCGATTAATCCACATTATGAGATCATTTAAATTCACCCATATTACTCGTTTCTTGTTCAGTAAATCATTCAACATTCATATTTTCTTTAAATTCGAGCCACACAAGATTTTTGCACTAAATTTTAAAGTTTTCCATGCCAACATTTTGTGTTGAAAACCTTCGATTATAAACTGCGTGATTCCACATAGTAGAGATTAGAGAATATTCCATAAGTGTTAAAATCTACCAAATTAAATTCATGTTTGTAGTTATCTTTGTAGGTCTCACGGTGGTGAGGGTGACTAAAATTTGTCCCCGCTGCATCTAGGGAGAAGATGGCGGAAGATGAATGTAGAGAACATCTACTATGTACCAAGCAGCTTCTTGAAAAAACTCACAAAGCTCGGTTGCAGAGGTGAGATATGTGACTTGAAAATTACGAAGAAAACTCACATGTGAACACTTAGGTTTCCTTCAACCTTCAATTAAATAGTGATGAAGACAACTTTATCAAGAGGGATTATGTACATATAGGATGTTATAATTAGACATCGTAAAAAGGACCCCATGACTTCCAAACTCTCCGATAAATCACTCACTAATCACTATCAACCCAAAGTCTTGTTTTAGAGTAGAAAAAAATGATTATTTGTCTCCCATATTGATTTGTCCAAACTTTGTGAAAATTGTAAGTTTGAAGTGATGGGAAACTACCTTCTTCACTTAGCCCGTGTGGAGAGATGGTGGAGAAAATTATTGTTTGCATGGCATCATGCCATGGACCAGAACCAGCCTATACATGTATATTGTTGGTAGAAAATTATTGGCTAATTTAATTAAAAAAAACGCAAATTTTGTTGCAATTTACATTTTTTGTCACGATTTTCAAGTTTTGTCATAAAAAATAAAAACTTTGTCTCTATTCACGTTTCTATCACGATTTTCAAATTTTGTCAGAAAAACACAAACTTTAGGGCATGTAACAAATCTGTCACGAAAATTAACATTGTCAAGTTTTTCATTAATTTGACAATTTTTGTGACAGGTTTGTTGCATACCCCAAATTAGTATTTTTTCTAATAAAACTTTAAAATCGTGATAAAAACTTTGAATTGGAGCAAAGTTTGTGTTTTTTTTCAACAAAACTTTAAAATTGTGATAAAAACGTGAATTGGAGCAAAGTTGGTGTTTTTTTTAACAAAACTTTAAAACCGAGACAAAAATGTGAATTGCAACAAAGTTTGTGTTTTTTTAATCAAATAAGCTAAAATCATATATTTCATTTAGTAATAAAAACGATAATTGTTTTAGAATGTTAATCAATTGGCTTTTAGTTTTTTTTTCGTTTCATCAAATTTGATTTGTCTGCTTTGGAGAAAACTCATGATGAAGCTCAAATGAGTTAGTTATTTGCTTTTGGAAAAGCGCAAATGGCCACTGTATAGAACCTTCCTACAGACAAAAATATATGACATGAAAGCAAACTGACCCGAAGAAAAGAGAGAATAAAAACTAAAGAAGAAAAAAGAGGAAACAGAGAATAAAATCAATTAGTTCATTTCAAGATTTCTTTAACCTGTTCTTTTTATTATCTCTTTTCTTTTCTTTTTCAATTTTCACACAAATGGACAACCCTAAAAGGAAGCAGGACGTCAAATGATGAGTTTTTTTTTTAAAAAAAAAGGTCCATGCTCTTTTTTTGATCTAGTTTGTGCTCAATTTTTTATACTCCTCTTAAGAGTGTCACCGTTTTTAGTTACTATTATTATAAGCTAATCTACAATACAGTATTATCATAGCCAATAAAGTGGTCATACAATTGCAATGCTTGTAAGAAATGACCTAACACCTTGATCAATTTACATTATGGTTTTGTATTTTTCCAATCATTGCAGAATGGCTTCTCATCATGACCGTCAAAATCCTATATCCAATCACCATCTCATGTTTTTGATTGAATCCGGCGGCTTCTGATGTGACAAATAGACCAAACCCAGCTAATATTTCCAAAACCGAAGACCCCAAGTTAAGCCTCAACATGTCAACTTCTGTTCCCACATTTGTGTGAAAGGTCATGCCCACTTGCTGCACTTACTAACACAGTCTCTAACCAGCTTTGTAGGTACCACTGGTTCTGTTATGATCAAACTACTAAAAATTTTTGACGGTTCAGAAATGGTTGGCCTTACTGTACAAGATGAAGTAACCAACAATAACAAAGCAATTTCGAGTTCACATTGCCAGTTCTTAACTGAAGTTGGCTCGTGTTTGACTGTGTGGAAAGTCAAGGATTGAAGCAACTGGGTTGGGTGATCTTTGTAGTCATTACCCTAAAGGTTTGGCTTATAATCTTCGTTAACATTTTTTGACATTGGGTGGGTCCGTTTGATAGGATGGCTCTTTCCAACACCTTTGTGCATTGAAGTATTGTATGATTTGTCATATTCACACAGATAATTTGATGCATGCCATGATTTTTAATACCATTTTATGTGAGCATTGCCGTCACAGCTATGCATTCATATATAGTTGAAGACCCTAATCATGTATTATTAATTAATTATCCATTATCTATCACAATTTAAAAAATATTAAACGTAATGTTATTTTCGTTACTAAACTTAGATTAAATGCATCAAAAACAAAAGTAAGCCTAGTTAAGTATGAAAATATGCAGGCGGTTGTCGGCGACGGCTTTCGGGTATATATGGCAACGTTTGTCAAATTGGGGAAGCACACAAAAGCATGTGAAATGTGCATTCTAATTGTGGGAAAGTCGACTTGTTTTGTTTGGCCATGTCTATAGATAACAAAGCAGTGACAAATTTTGTGGAGACAGTTAATACAGAGGTGCTGCTACAAAATTAAATAAAGGGTCAAACCACGGATAAGTATCCATAGATAATGGTGCGGAATTAATGTATCTTTTGCTTCTCTTTCTTATTGAAAACAGGGGAGAAAATATTAACTACAGCTCCTGGATTAATAGATAAGTATTAAGTAAAGGATAAGAGATAAATAAATCCATATTCCATGCATCATCATCCACCCATACTGAGGAGTCAACCCCAATTAACGTACCTACAAAAAAGTCGACGTTCCCACAAAGTCACAACCTCAGTTCGGCCCCATTGGTTGAGTTGACTGCTAGTCTGTGCCCTTTTTTCTTAGCTGAAACTATGGCACATATGTTGACGCAGGAACCGGACCAACCGCTTGCCAATTCTTCCAACAATTCTTTTTCAATCATATCTATTCACTTTTCAATCAAAATTATAATCAATATAGTTAGTTTGATCCATTAATTTATGAAAATTCTTTCATGGTTCAATTGCTGTCTTCCAGGGCGAACCAGGATCCTCCTAGACAGAACCTTTGCTTCACTTTACTTCATCTCTTCACATGATCTCTCTCTCATCACACAAGTCTTTTGAGTGTTATTCGCTCGAAAATTGACATATTATAATTCACAAGTAACAAATCTGAACGCACTCGAAAGTTTTTAGACGTTGGAGTCGTTTTCGTTATAATTTGCGGGCCGAATAAAAAAATTGGTGTGACAATTTATTTAAGTTCACTTTGTTTGTCGTCTTTATTTATATATAATCTGTCATTACCGTTATCATTATTGTCTTTGCAATTGACTAAAATTTGGATAGTTTATTATAATATACCACTCATTTTGAAGGCAACAGACGTGTTTTTATTCCAAATTGTCGTTTAATATGCACAACATGTCGATAAGTGCCAATATTTAAGTTAAACTTCACGAATTACAACGACTTACAAATACAAATATCATTCGTGACATGAACTGAAATAACGTTTCTTTGTTTTGAGGGAAACTTTAGCTAAACAACAACATATGTTGATTCTTAAATCTGTTTTCCATGTTTGTTATCTCGAAGCCATTCTTCTACTTAGCAACGTGTTATGTGTTTGATCGTAACATATATATAACAGCAATATAAAAGACAAGCACATCATTCTGGACAATATATATTTAAAATTTAATCATCCACAACAAAGGTTATTTTCATAATTAACTAGCCAAATTATTGTCTCAATCAGTTTCTTAATTTGTTGCAATGTGTTTAATGATTAGCCATGTAAGGAGAAAAAGACAACCTAAACATCCTACAAAATACGTTTTATTCTTGTTTTTTTGTTCATCTTTTCGTTATGCTAAGGAGATGATCTTTATAAACCAAAAATAGATTTCTTTCAGCAACAAATTGTTCAATCGTTGTCAAGTGGTCGTTAAAGTTAATGTTTTTTCATAAGTTATTTTATTTACTTTTACCAAAAAACTAACTCAGTATCCTTCATGTTGAAATTGATTCTATTATCAATGAACTACAAGTCCATTGGTCTTTAAAGTTAATGTTATCTTGTTATTTTTGAAGTTAATGATTATAAATTAACAAAACAAACTTGATAAGGGAAAGAAAATCACAAATCGCTCAAAAATGAATTAGCTCATTAATTTTTTTTAAAAATATTTTTTATATTTTATTTACTATTTTCATATAATAGTGATACTCTGGTAGCTTATAACAAAGTGTTTGGCTACTTAGGGTATTGCTTATTTAGCCTGTGAAATGGCAAAAATTAATAGTGGCTGGTGCCTGGTTGTAAGAGGAAAATGAATGAAGCAGGGGGACCAACAAGTACTTATAAACAGGTTCAACCCAATTCAATTCACCGACTCCCACTTTATGAATCATGAACTCCTTCCGATTCATATGAGTTTTATTCCAAATCACAATAAATTGTTGTCGGTGGTGGCCACAATAACTGAATTCATACAGAGAATCAGGAGAATGTATGTACATGAGCAAAAAATAGAAGAATTGGATGAGGACTAGGTCGGAAATCTAACTAAATGTGAGGAAAGAAAAAAAAAAGACCCATGGAGGAGTACATGGTGAAAAATCAGTGCCAATGGTGATGAAGATCGGAAGAGGACTGCTGAAAACTCAAAAAAGCTATTGACAAAGCCATGGCTCCCTACTCTTCAGACAGAAAGGGATCAATCATCTTCACCCACTTAACACTACTCCACATGTTTTGCGACAACTCAACTTCAAGTGGATTTAACCTACCAAATTTTTTTATGGCAATGTCAGTCACTGTTTCTCCATTTTTTTCAATTTTTTTTGGCTACCCAAATTGCACAATTTGTTAAAATTATTAGGAAGGCTTTGTATTACAGATAGCAATTCTTTTTTTTAATGGGATATAAATTTCTGTCACATTAAAAGCCCATAGTACCAGAATTTCCATAAGTCGATGCCATTGTGTAGCCAATTTTTTAACAGGTAACTGCAACTTGCAATGTAAACACTAGACAGCATGGACAAAATTTTCTATTGCGAATTATTAGCGACGAAAACAAAATGGAAGGTGAATTATCGGAATGAGAAAAATATGTGTGGTGTGCGTCACGAAAGATTAATATAAGAATTGATATAGAGTTTTCATCATTTTTGGTTGCACATAATTTTAAGGATGAATGATGTAATGACATTGAGATTGACTTCTAAAGAAGCCGAATTAAACGAAAATGGTTAATGAATGATTCATGTTTTGACCTTCCTCCATGCAGGGCTCCATTTCTTTAATGGTGGACCATGCCCCCTTATTTATTTTTCAATTCATTTCCCACCAAATAAAAAAAATGAATCCGTTAAAATTTAAGCCTCTCCCAAGGAATTTATACATCATAGTAATGTTGAAATTTGATGGAGTTTCATATAAGTATTGCTTTTGATATTATTCCATTAATAAACCATTTAATATAGTTTTTTTTTCATACAAAACCGACACGCCTGATGAAATCTGTTGAAATTATTGACCATATGATATACATATTTAGCACATTAACTTAAGACTTGTAATGAGAGATTAGACCAAAATATTCTGATCTGACCTAAATGGAATAGTCCAACAAACAATGAAGCTAAATGGATAAGAATTAAGTTCAACCTTACAAGGCTCACATACAACTTAAACATATGGTAATCGGATGAAGGTGCACCAATAAGACACAACGTGTTTAATCTTTTCGATTCGGTAAGAATAATCCTTCTCAAATCGACACTTAGATGACCCAAAAGATCGAGACTCCCATAAGACTTGACTCGAGAAGGTCTCTCCCTAACATGATCATATACTCAGAACAGGGGGAAAGCGAAACTTCCCAGAACCACTTTCACGTGACAATCTCATGTTCACTTCAGGAGTATAGCTCAAAAAGGACTCTAATCCCTGACATCCGCGGCAATCTGAAGCATCGTGTCTCTGCAGCAGACGTAAGAGTCCATACCAAGTCGACATGTGGATCAAGGACATAGAATCTCCTTGATGCACTATCACAGATGTTCCCCCAATCACATTATAGTTTAAATCTCGAAGCATATAAAAGTCTTAATTCACTAATTATTGACAAATCATTAATTCTAAGGATTTGAATATACACAATAATCATCCTTGGATGACAAGCCAAACCTATCACTTCCACCTACCTCACATAACTAATCAATAGAAGTTGTGGTCTTCGTTGCTATTCATACGCCAATACTCCGGCTTGAATTATGCAACTGCTAAAATTTGTGTCCATTTGCCATGAACAAAATGTGCAAAACGTTTGAATATGAGAGCAATTTTCGGAGAGAAATAATGGATGGTGCCCATATTGATAATTAAAGCCCATGAATTGCCAATCTCTCACATGGCAAAGATGGCCAGGCCCAAAAACTATGAAACCAATTAGAAAGTGAAAATTTCCAGGAATTAATTAATTCATAAAAAGAGAAAAGGATTTATGTTATTGAATGAGAAACAAAGTGTTATGGATCAAAAAAGAAAAACACAAGTATGAAGAAACACACCTCCGGATCTTCCAAGCAAAGAAAAGAGACAATAATTGATGCATAAACTATAACAACAACAATGATGTTTGGAGTCGCGGAATGTGAGCCCATATCCAACACGAAATTGGAATGTTCATAAAGCCCAATTATGGTTCAACACTACTTCCTTTACAGGAACTTCTGTGTCCTGAACCACGTCTTGTTATCATTTTTCTTGATAATGCCATTCTGATTTTCTTTCTTTCTTTCTTTTTTTTTTTCAAAAGGGATGGATTCTTCACCATACCTTGTGATATACGCAAGTTTTTTTTTTTGAAAAAAATAGAGATGAGCTTTTTAATCATTTTAATCAAACTTTTAGTTAACAGAAAGGGAGCTTTAAAAAAAAGGAACATTGATCTGGCTGTATTTCTGTTCCTTTAAAATTTCTGACTTTTTAGCTCGTAGAGGTTTCGCGTAAAGCTGGTGCAAGAAATAGATAAAGAAGAGACATTGTGAGTTGTGGCGTGTGAAGCCGGCCCATATCTTGATTGCTCTTGTCGTAAGAAGCTTAACTAAAATTAGCCGAAACATTAAGGTTGTTGGGCTAACTACTTATCCTTACCACATTGGGCCTAATTTTGACGTTGAAGCAGAAGGCATTTATGAGTGATGGCTGGTTTGTATTGAAACTCGGAAGATAAAGATCAAAGAGTGTTCATGTTCTGTCACACTCACCTTACGCCTTCCATGCCTACATGAAGCTTCGTTTCATTGTAAAGTCAAGCGTGGTGGAGCATCTGAAATTTAATTCATGACAATACTAACAACAACCTGTCAAACTATCAAATCCAGTTCCACTGGTCCACAATGCCTTTTTATCAACCAAACCAAGTTTTTCAGCCGCCGGTAAGCATGTAGATTGCAGAACTAAAATGCATGAGTAAATTACTAAAATATATTGTATAGTTAAAAAAGTAAAATATTGGCACAATATATTTAAATAGTGAATATGCAAGTTCAATATTCCGTTAACAAACACACCCACCAGCAAGTCTTCACCTATTAGGTTCACAATCAATACTAATCTCATCCTATACACTTAGTTAACGATCACAGAAGATGAGATCAAGGCATGGAAAACATGTCTTATCATCAAGAGAAAGAAAATGGCAAAACAATGACACATCTGTGGTAATTGTGACAAGAAAATACAGCAAGAAACTTCATCCATCACCATCTTTGAGTGTGTCTGTAATGGTAGATGGACAAAATTTGCATTGCCTCTACTCACATGCCTCTCCGTTTATCATGCCTTCCCCATGTGCTCCAACACATAAGCATACAAAATTGCTTTATTTAATGTCCTTTTATCTACCAGAAAGACTACCTTAAATAACGCTCATTACATTCTCTTCAATATTTTATTCCACTAACATCCAACTCTTAACTGCAATCAACAATTATGGAATATCTTCAATGATATCTCTAACAGTTTCTTAATTATGAACTATCTACTTACAGTTACATGTATTCTTATATGTTCTTGCAAAATGGGAAGAAAAAAGAATGAGGACAAGACACAGCAAAACTCTTACATCTGAGATTGCGAAACAAAAAGTGAAGAAAACTTTGCAAGCACTTCTGTAAATGTACAGGGAAAAGAAGAAACTAAAATGAAAATTACATTCATGAATGCCAGAATCCATTTAACAAACTACGGAATCTGTTAGTAGATAGCTTCCTGACAAGTTTTTTAGCATCAGAAACTTCAGCTTCTGCAAGTTTCTCTATGTTCTTCAAATAACCAGAATTAACTATCTTTCGTCTTCCACTATTGCAATTTGTCAGTGGCATTAATATGGAGATTAAGAACCTTTTATTACCTGAATTGGAGTCTTCTTCGTCAAGCAATTGGAGAAGAAAACTAAAATTGCGGTCGTCCTGCACGAATTTCTTTCGATTTTTAGGCAAAGAAACCATGCTACAGAGTGCCCCGGCCGCCATTTCTCTTACTTCAAATGATTTAGCATCAAGAAATCTGACAAACTCGGGCATAAAACCAGCATCTCCCATTGCCTTTTTGGTCTCCTCTGATGCTCCAGACAGCCTAACTGCCACTTTCAGTGCCAATTCCTGAACTGAAACATCTCCATTTCGCAGAAAGTATAGCAATTGATCCATAAACCCATTTTCCGTCAATAAATTAATTGTATTCGTCGAGGAGAAACATAAATTCCCAATTGTCCTCAATGCTGTCTCTCGGGATTTTGAAGAGGATGGAATCTTCAGATCCAAAACGCGAACTAATGCACGAATTGCACCTTCTCTGACCACCAATTTCCG
>CAODLS011262030.1:0-10112 GCA_948243855.1 Flueggea neowawraea
TTTTTGGAAAATTTAAATCTCGGTGCGTGCACTTTCAAACATTTAAGCATTTCTCAACTTTCAACTTTACCATTGTGGAACTTCCACTTCTTATAGGGTGCTACAAACGCAGTCAATGAATTAAGGGCCCATGTGTAAAAACACTTTTTAGACCTCGGGTATATAACCTGTTCAACCTCGAGGGGGGGACCCCATTCGCTTGTCCTCGTCAAGGTTCACCCTTTCAAACATATACAATTTCACTTTATGCACCAACTTGTTTAGATTAACCCAAATTTACTCCAATTTTCAAAGATAAACACATCAACACCTACCTACTTAGCTCAAGTTTGAAAACCTTAGCTATGCCTCCAAAAATGGACTAGAGTAGTCAACAAAGAAAGTCCCAGTTTTGCACCCTCAAAACGCCAAAATACAACTTTTTTCTTTCAAAAGCACGCATCCCTCAATTAATCACGTTAAAAATACACTCACACACTACAAGATTCCCCCTAACAATTCAATTTAAATTATATTCATGTTGAATTTGATGCATTCTAAAAGAATTAAGGCATAATTCAAGCAAAGATTTCAAGCATTTTTTTTACAAAATAAGCAAAATCACACAAACAAAGCAAAAATAAGCAATTAAGCATCACGCCATCAACAAACCCCTCCCCCTCACTTATTTTGCACATTGTCCCCAGTGTTATACAAAATATGGCCGGATCAACCTAACAAGAGCTATAAACAAGGATACAAATCCAAATTGACATGTAAAGTAAAGAGGGATAAGGTTAAGAAACTTCTCTATTTTCCACTGTGCTTGCTTTTGCTCCTTCCATGATTGCACGACTCCACTTATAGCATAAGACAAGAAAAGTAAGTAGACACAAGTATATAGGCAAGATATAGGGCACAAGAGTCAAGAAGGCATATAAACACTCCTACTTTTATTCAATGCACACAAAATATAAACATGAAAAAAGTAAAGGATACGCATAGTTTAACGTCATTGTGGACAAAAGGTAGTTTAACGTCTTTTCGGATGGTGTTGAGGATCTATTTGAGTCTCCAAATAGTCATTGTGGTGGATTTCTTGTATGGTCTCAACCTTTTTCCATCAACCTTGATTGATTTGTGATCATTAAGCAAAATGTCAATGGCACCACATGTATAAATTTGCGAAATTAAAAATGGACCACACATTGGAATTTTTGGGTTCCAAAGAACATGATTTTTGGGTGGTAAATAGTAAACACGTTGACCATTAAAGAACTCACCCTCAATAACAAAGATATCACATTCTTATTTGATTTATCTTTTAACCCTAAACCCTTTTTCAAATTATTAGCTTCCTTTGCACAAGGTGTTCTCTATTGGTTTTGCTCTTTTGGATGCTCCTTGGGTTTTTCACTAGGCTCCCATTTCTCTTCCTTAATACCTAGAGATTGTGGTTTGGCATTGGTGGACAATAACAAGACTCCACCATTTTAGCATCATCATCAATATCATCAAGCAATGGCATTTGTAAATTGCTAAAAACATTAAAGTCTTGTGTCTCACTCCCAACCCTAAAGGTTAATTTCCTTTTATTCACATCAATTAAAGCATTCCCCGTTGCTCAAAATGGTCTACTAAGTATAATGGGAAGTTCTAATTCATGCTCAATTTCAAGCACATAAAAATCAGCGGGAAAATAAAACTTACCAGCCTTCACCAAGACATTTTCACAAGTCCCAAAGAATGCTTGAAGGTACGATCGACGAGTTGGAGGGAGACCGTTGTTGGCACAAGTTCTCCAATCCCGAGCTTTTTTAATATGGAGGAAGGCATAAGGTTGACCGAAGCGCGTAAGTCATACAAGGAATTCTTGATGGCCACATTCCCAATTGAGCAAGGAATTGTAAAACTCCTCGGATCTTTGAGCTTTGGGGGTAGCTTGTTTTGCAACACCATACTACATTCTTCGGTTAGAGCCACCGTCGCATGTTCTTCCAATTTCTTTTTGTTAGCCACAAGCTCTTTTAAGAATTTGGCATACTTGGGCATGTGTGCAATGGCCTCTATGAAGGGAATGTTCCAACTTCTTGAACATCCCAAGAAACTTGTCAAACTCCTTGGCTTGGGTGTGAGCCTTCATTCGTTGAGGAAATGGAAAAGGTGGCACATAAGGCTTGACCTCACTAGTTTGATTGGAAAGAAGTCCTTGGTTTTGCACCTTTTCTTCCTTAGCTTCCTTAGCATTCTTAGGCTCTTCCACTACATACTCCTTTCCCTTATCCTTCATAACTTCCTCCCTCACACTTGGCTTCCCAAGATCTTTCCCACTTCTCAAAGTAATTGCCATCACACTCTCCTTAGGATTCACTTGAGAGGTACTTGGTAGCTTCCCCTTTTTCCTATCCGAAATAGCCTTGGAAATTTGACCAACTTGCCTTTCAAGATTTTGGATGGTGGTTTGTTGGTTTTGGATGGTAGCTTGTTGGGTTTGGATAACTTGATCCAACTTGGCATCCCTGGCTTCCAACTTGGACATCAATTGCATAAACATATCCTCCAAGGGTGGCTTTTTGTCTTGGTTAAGTTGTTGGAGTAGTGGTTAGGGTGGTTGTTGTGGGTAAGGTGGCGGTAGTCTAGGTTGATTTCTTGGGAATCCTATAGGTCTAGTTAGGTTATTGTTGAAGTTTGGGTTCTTCCAAGAAATATTTGGGTGGTTCCTCCAACCCATATTATAGGAATTTGAATAGGGATCATTCCTAGGTTAGGCATTTGGGAATCCCCCACATAGTTCACTTCATCACACCCAACACCAGCTCCCCGTAGCACGGATGCCACATATTAGAAAACTAAATCATATTATACTATTACATAGTATAATGATCGACTTCTAGCAAGCGTACTAGAATCAATGTAGTTTTACTTGGAAGTATTCCAAGGATATCGAACCCAAGGGAACGAGTACTAAATATAATCAATTCTTAAAAGAAAAGCAATAAATAACATGATTGTTTTTTTTTGGATTTTGTAAAATAAAGCAAGCAATTGGTAATAAATATGATTAACAATTAATGACTAAAACATTAGTACTATCGAGATTTCAACTAAAGACTCCTATTTGCTATTAATGAATGAGGTTTTGGGAATGAGTGTTCTCTCCACCAAGCTAACTTAAAACCTCTCTCAAGGTCATTTAAGTCATACCTACATTTAGAAAAAAGGGTCATCTCGGCCTCAATTAGTTAAACTAGGTTCATTAAGCCATTGGGAAATTTCATCAAACACCTTATGGGTCTAGGTATATCTATATCCCAAACCACACAAATTTAATGCAAGTTGACCTCTCCTAGCCTTCATCTTTCAATCCATCAACTAGGATATCAAAACTACCATTAAGGTGATCAATCTCAACAATAGTCAATTAAAACAAGCCATTAAATCAATTCCAAAGGGCAAGCATCAAATTAAGAACATAAATCACAAGACCCATTAATCAATCTTCAAATATGGAATAAAAAACACAATACCCATTCATTAATAAGCAAATATTCATCAATAGCCTACATCTCTAAGTCCTAACAAGAGATTTAAGCTACCATAACTAACATAAAGCAAAAATAGAAATTAATATCAAACATTGTAACCAAGCTAAAGGATGAAGAAATAGAGGAAATATGGAAGCCAAGAACCCCTCTCCAATGTCACGTTGAGAGAGAATGTCTAAGACCTTCAAGCTTCCTTGATTCTTCAAACCCTAATTAAAGCTATCTAAAAATTGAAAGACAAAGATAATGTTTTTAAGTCTAGAGAATGAGTAGAGAATCCTCTTTTAATGGAAAATAAGAGGAGTATTTATAGCCCCACATGTGACCTCAAAACCCTCCAAAAATTCTCTCCAAAATGCCCCTAGAATGTGCCTCTGGTCCCCACTTGTTTGGCTCCACGCATCACCCCTTTTTCTTCTCTTTGTCACCATTTGCAGTGTTGCACGACTGTGCCATTTGGCTTGCACGGCCGTGCAAGTTCCCTGGCTCGAAATGACACACCTTTTATGGGTTGCACGACTGTGCAACATAGCTTGCACGACCGTGCAAATGTCACGGCCGTGCAAAAGAATGTTGCACGGTCGTGCCACTTTTCTGGCGTGAAATCCCTCCTTTTTTACAAGTGCCACAGCCGTGCCATTTGGCTTGCACGGCCGTGCCACTTCTCTGCTTCAAGAAATCTTCATTTTCTTCATCTTTTCATGGGTTTTGTTGAATCCTTTCCATTTTGCATCCCTTTTGCACCTTTTTCCACTCATTTCTCCCCAAATTCAACATCCTATAATCATCACAAATATTATAAGAATTTCACCACAAAAGCATGATTTATAGGATGAAAATAGATGTATTTTTGCTTGAATTAAAATGTAAATATAGCCTACATCACATAAAATCATAGCATACGATTAGCATCAAAATTCGTACGAAAATATATAATACATATATATCAGTTTCAAAACAC
The DNA here is from genome assembly GCA_948243855.1 of Flueggea neowawraea. Classification (NCBI taxonomy): domain Eukaryota; kingdom Viridiplantae; phylum Streptophyta; class Magnoliopsida; order Malpighiales; family Phyllanthaceae; genus Flueggea; species Flueggea neowawraea. The sequence goes on from CAODLS011262030.1 coordinate 4,486, forward strand.
AATATTAATTATTAAGCAAATAACCACTTTTATTTATTAGTCAATCCTCATATTAGTCCATAGTCAAAATAGTGTGTTCAGCATAACAAAAATAATAGTAGTTTCGCGACACAGCTTATGTGTTTGAAGCTGCTATTATCTCACCTGGAAATCCAAACGCACACTTCAGTCAAGCCCCACTCGTCGGTGGATGGTTTAGCTGACAGAAACAAGAAGATAAACAAACAAATATATATCAACAGATATATCATAGACAAATCGAAATGTGGTATTATGGATGTATCAAATGCTATACAATGGAAATGCAAACTCAAACCCTCTCCCCAAAAATATATTTTGAATGATATTCTATCATTCTTAATCCAAAATTCAAAATCTATGTAAAATTATATTTTAGTCTCCAACCAATGTAAAATCACGTTTTTGTCCCCGAGACTTGGCAAATTATGACTTAGTCTCTAAGCTTTTTATAATTTATAACTAAGTCCTTAAAATATTTTAAATTTTTTAATTAATCCTCCAATTTACTAAAATTGCATTTTGAACCTCATTATTCTTATGAATTACAAATGCGCTAAACTTCCTAAAATTTACCATTCTACCACAAGTAAAATATTGGTTTGGTCCTCACTTTTTAACCAATCAAAACCCTTCTTGTAGTTCTTAATTTTCCAGAATGAATCACGAACTCTTGTTTCCAGAATTTCAAACCAAATTCTTTTCTTCATTCTTCAACAACCCAGATTCATTTCCAGAACATCAACTCATCATAAGAAAATCATAGATCAACTAACTTATTTCCAGAATTGTCATTCAACAGTCCCAAAAATTTTGGATTCCACAAGCTTATTTGAATAACAACCTCGATTCATCACAACAATCTAACAAAGCTACGTGTCAACAACCTTCACTTACTCCCATCTTTAGTTCATCTAAACTCATCAACATCTAACAAAAACAACTTAAACAAAACCATTCCCATAAATCACACTCACCGAAATCACAGTCCTCCTCAAACCATGAATATTTAACAAGTTCAATGATGCAAAAAAAGAAACAGAAAATGAAAGAAGAAAATGACTTGGAAGTCTTGTTCTTACCCCAACTTGAAGAAGAATAAAAATCAATGGCGGCAAGGAGAGATGGAGAAAGCATGTTTGACGTGTGAGAGAGTGAAGGAACAGAGTGAGAAAAGTGAATGAAATGGGCGGTGGTTCTGGGTTTTAAAGCAGAAAATAGCAGAGTTGGGCGGAGGGTGATTTGAAAGGAAACAAAACGGTGTCGTTTTGTGTTATTCAACCCAGCCAGATACACGGACGACAGGCAAGACATGAGAACGACAGGCAACGAACGACGCCGTTTTGTGTTCCTCAAGTCAGCCACAGATGCGGACGACAGGTCCTTAGCGCGAATGACAGCTCTCCCTAAACCAGACGACATGTAGCACGCACCATACACACAAACAACCAGTCACTTATTTTCCTTAGTAATCCGATTTTATTTTTGATTTTTCACTAATTTCTACTTAATTAATCACTCTAATCACTTCAAAAATTTCATTAATCACCCAATTAAAATTTAAAATAAAATTTCAATTTTTTCAACATTAATAATTATTAAAATTATTTTCTAAATTAATTAGAAAATAACCAAAATTAATTCAAAAATACTTAGAAAATAAACAAAATTAATTTTCAAAAATACCGAATATTACAAATTATTTTGGAAATTAGTTTTAAAATGTGCGAATATAGTTCTCATTTAGATAATTAGAATGAGATTCTAATTATTTGGGTAATATATGAGTATGTATATACTCGTTTTACTTGTAATTTATTACAAATAAACGAATGAGGATAACACCATATTGCATTAAACGAAGTGTGAATTAAAGAAGAATTTGTACGACTCCCAAATTTAGTAATTTTGGGATGGTGATGGTAATAGTGGGAGCAATATAATTGTACATTAAGTGTGCAATTGTGATGAAGGTTTGCATATTTCATAATAGGTTATGAGTACTCATCACCTAATATTGGCTAAGTCATTTGTCTATTCTAGAATTTCATGGAAACATGATTCCCTAAGTGTTGAGGAAAGACACTTAGAGATTCAAGTGAGTTAAGACGTTTTGAAATTTGTATGTCCAAAATTAATCCATGATCGCAAAGAGAGATCGTGAGAAGTGGGAGATCCACTTTAAGGTCATATTATTTATAGAATTCTCGATAAGTTGGTAGGACCACTTAGGAATTCTATTCTTACGCATGTGAGATCCACTTTAAGGTCATATGATTTATAAAAACGTAATGCAAAACATAGGAAATGCAAAAACAAAACTTAAACTCACTGACCTATGAATCAGCAGAGTCGAACAGGTGTATATATCTGCACCACATCTCATCCTCCACCTCCCAAGTGTCCTCATCACTAGAGTGATGTCTCCAAATCAATTTCACTGAAGTAATCTATTTGTTCCAAAGTTTCTCAACCTGCTGGTCAATAATCCTCATAGAAACCTCATCATAAGACAAATCAAGTTGAACCTCGACAGACTGTGGTGCCAAAACATGGGATGGATCGGAGACATACTTCCTCATAAGTGAAATATGAAACACTAGGTGATCAGAAGAAAACTGAGGCGGTAATGCCAACTCATAAGCAACGACTCCAATTTGGCCAATAATCTCAAAAGGACCGATGAATCTCGGGCTCAACTTGCCCTTCTTCCTAAATCTCATAACACCTTTCATAGGTGATACTTTCAGGAATACATGGTCTCCTACCTCAAACTCCAAATGTTTACACTTTGGATCAGTATAACTCTTCTAACAACTGTGAGCAGTCTGAATTCGTTGTTGAATCAGTTTGACCTTCTCAGTGGTCTCCAAAATAAGATCCGGCCCCAATGGCTCTCTATCACCGACCTCGGCCCAACATAGAGAAGATATACACTTCCTACCATACAAAGCCTCATAAGGTGCCATCTTGATGCTCGATTGGTATGAGTTGTTATAAGAAAACTTTACCAATGGCAAATGAGAATCCCAACTCCCAGCAAAATCCATAGTGCACGCTCTCAACATATCCTCCAAAGTTTGAATGGTACACTCGGATTGACCATCAATCTGCGGATGGAAAGCGGTGCTAAAGTACAATCAAGTACCCAACTCCTCCTGAAGTTTATGCTAAAACTGCGACATAAATTGAGGTCATTTGTCAGACACTATAGAGATCGGCACACTATGTAAACATATAATCCTCTCAATGTACAACTTCACCAGTCGTGACACTCCGTAATTCGTCTTGACAGGAAGAAAGTGTGCAGACTTGCTCAATCAATCCACAATGAACAAAATGGAATCATATCTTGACAATGTCTTCAGTAATCTCACTACGAAATCCATCGTGATACGATCCCACTTCCACCCCGGAAGAGGCATATGCTGTAACAATCTAGAAGGATGCTGGTACTTAAACTAAACCTGCTGACAGGTCAAACATTGACTAACAAACTCAGATATGTCCTTCTTCATCTCTGACCATCAATAAGACTCTCAAAGATCTCGGTACATCTTAATATACCCCGGGTGAATAGAATATGCAAAACTATGACCCTCGGTCATAATCTCCTCGCGTAACCCATTAGAGGATGGTACGCACAACCTCAAACCGAACAAAAGGACTCCTAAATCATCGACACTGAATCCCGACACTTTGGACAATTTGACTTTCTCAATCAAACTCTGAATTTTGTATCCTCCTTCTGATCCTCTTGGATCCGATCCAACAAAATAGGTCTCTCCTCGACGTGACCAATCAATGCTCTAGAATCATCAAACTGAAGTACAACTCCACTCCACATCAGACTCTGCCAATCTAACACTGTTGGTCGTTTCTCGACTGCGATGTGAGCTAAGCTCCCCATCGACTTCCTGCTCAGAGCATCAGAAACCACGTTAGCCCTGCTAGAATGATATGATATAATGCAATTATAATCCTTTAACAGCTCTAGCCAACGTCCCTGCCTCAGGTTCAGGTCTTTCTGATTGAAAATGTACTTCGGATGCGGTCTTTGGAATATCCTCACCTCTAATTCCCAACTGATGATATCTCGACATCAAGTCAATCTTAGAAAACTACTATGCACCGTGCAACTATTCAAACAAATCATCTATCCTCAGAAGTGGATATCGGTTCTTCACCGTTACCTTGTTCAATTATCGTTAATCGATGCACATATGAAGGCTTCCATCCTTCTTCTTTACAAATAAGACTGGTGCACCCCAAGATGAAATGCTCAGTTGAACAAATCCCTTGTCCAACAACTCTCTCAGCTGAGCCTCTAATTCCTTCAATTCTGTCGGTGCCATCTGATATGGTGAATCGATATTTGATCGGTACCAGGATGCAACTCTATAGCAAAATTGATCTCCTAATTAGGTGAAAGTCCTGATAACTCCTCGGGAAAGGATATTATGACCAATGGTCACAGTTTTGCTTATTCGGTTCACTCAGGATACATTAAGATGTATCAGGATCTTTGTGAGTCCTATTGGTGGCCATGGATGAAGAAGGATATAGTTGAGTTTGTTAGTCGGTATTTGACCTGTCAACAAGTTAAGTTTGAGCATCAGTGTCCTTCTAGTTTCCTTCAGAAGATGCCTCTTCCAGAGTGGAACTGGGATTGTATCACGATGGACTTTGTAGTTGGAGTACCGAGGACATCATCTGGATATGATTTTATCTGGGTCATCGTGGACTGATTGACCAAGTTAGCACATTTTTTTCCTATCAATATGACATTTAGAGTGGAACAATTGGCGAGATTGTATATTGATCGGCTTGTATGTTTGCATGGTATGCCTGTTTCCATAGTGTTTGACACGGGTCCTTAGTTCGCTTCACAGTTTTTATGTAAACTACAAGAAGAGTTGGGTACTCGATTGGATTTTAGCACATCTTTTTATCTACAGACTGATGGTTAGTCCAAACGCATGATTTAGACTCTAGAGGATATGTTGAGAGCTTGTGCCGAAGAGAGAGCCATTGGGGCCAAATCTTATTCTAGAGACTACCGAGAAGGTCAGACTAATTCATCAGCAGATTTAGATTACTCACAGTCATCAAAAAAGTTACGCTGATCCTAAGCGTAAACATTTGGAATTTGCAGTTGGTGACCATGTATTCCTGAAAGTATCACCTATGAAAGGTGTTATGAGATTTGGGAAGAAGGGCAAGTTAAGCCCAAGATACATTGGTCCATTTGAGATTATCAGTCGGTTGGACCCGTGGCTTATGAGTTGGCATTACCAAGATACATTGCTTCTGTTCATCCAGTGTTTCATGTTTCACTTCTAAGGAAGTATGTTCTAGATTCGTCGTATGTTTTGGCTACACAAGCAGTTGAGCTCAGATCTGATTTGTCCTATAATGAGGTTCCGATGAGTATCATTGACTGTCAGGTCAAGAGACTCTGAAACAAGGAGATTGCTTCAGTGAAAGTAGCCTGGCATCATTTTGTCGAGGAGGCTACTTGAGAGGCCGATGATGAAATGAGGTGTAGATATCCACATTTGTTCGACTCTTCTGATCCATAGGTTTGTGTCATTGATTCCTGTCTTTGC